>JACEFZ010026850.1:0-22500 GCA_014155875.1 Cepaea nemoralis | reverse complement strand
CACGCTTCACATCCATACAAAAGTATAGGTTCTATGTAGCACTTCAACACTCTTTTTCTCGTTTCAATTGATATCTTTTTATTGGTCGGTATGTTTTTCATCTTGCTAAAGCAAGGCTACCTTCGCAATGGCAATTCTTGTTCTAATCTCTTCAAGGCATCTCCCATCAGGATGTTATGACTGTTCCGAGATAACTGTACCGATTCACTTTTAAGAATATGCCCATTTACTCGTGTATCGCATTGTGGTATTTCCTTCTTCCCAGTGACTACCATAATCTGTGTCTTCTTACTATTCAATTCTAACCCTAGTTGTTCACTGTGTGCAACAACCGCATCTACTAAATGTTGCAGGTCCTGTTCATTGTCTGCAATCAAGACTGTATCATCTGCATATCTAATGTTATTGATGTATCGTCCTCCAATGTTGATTCCTTCCATATCTTCTATATTTCTGAAAATATTGTCACTGTACAGGGAAAAAAAGATCTGGAGACATTACACATCCCTGTCTCACAGCCTCTTTTAATAGGCTGATATTGACCTACATCATTATCAATTCTGATGGCAGCTTGTTGTTTCCAATTGTCACAAAGTTACGACCTAAAGAAGTTTGCTATGGTTGTGCCTAGAGGATGTCTGTGTGAATGTTGTGTTGGACGATTAATCAACAACGATAAATCAACATCGAAGACAAGACGGCGCACATGATCTTTTAATTGGAACACAACTGATGATATACTACTCAGGAACACTTCAGCTTAGAACTATCTCATCTCATCTCATCTCATCATGTGCCTCTTGTACTTTGCGGTGTCGAGGTGAAGTATAAACACCGTGAGAGTGCCCGATTATGGGCGTCATGTATCGATATTCCCATGGACTCTGCTATTCCCTCCGTTCAACTTATGTGGTCGGCCTCTTCCTGTTTCCATCTGGTCTGTACATCATTGCTTGTTGTGTTATGCTGTTGACTGGTAACCTACCTGCATGGCCAAGCCATTTGATTTGCTGCTTTCTAATAAAATCTAGTGCTGCTATAACCCCCACTTTAGTCCTGACTTCTTCATTTCTGATCTTATATCTTCTTGATATGTTGAGTATTCTTCTCAGGAATCTCATTTCTGTTGTTGTGATTTTTCTTCTCTCTTTTTCTGTCATTGTCCAGGTTTGGCATTGGTAAACCTGGACAATGACAGAAAAAGATAAAAGAAAAATCACAATAACAGAAATGAGATTTCTGAGAAGAATACTCAACGTATCAAGAAGAGATAAGATCATAAATGAAGAACTATATCCACATATATTGCATCTGCACAGTTACAGCGCACTCAGAGAACACTTTAGCACTTTAAATCTTGGCTGAGATGTCCTCCTCAGCCCCGACACCGACTAACTGGCTAGTATCCCGAACGTAGCCCAAACACTATCGCCGCTGACAGCCTGGCTAAGTCTCCAATACTTAGCCCCAGAATTCCACTCACTGAAAGCGCAAGACGGAGTTCTCTCTAACTCCACCACAACTCAACTCCCCGTAATTTGCCCAGTCGTGTGTCTTTATTCACTGTTCCCAGGCTTCCTAAGAACCATCATTTAACCTCTTTAACCACAATCTAAATTCCTCCAACATACCCTTTATAAGTTTCCCTTTGTCTCTTACTTTCCAGTCACGTTTTCCTCTATCCCTTTCGTGACTACGACTGACATCTCCATGATCAACTCTCCATTGTTTTTAGGGCCCGCCACTGTTTTTGAATTCTTACCTCAACTTTTTTTGACCTAACATCCGCCTTTTACTTCTCTGACCCAGTTACCCTTGCTAGCACTAGCAAATTCCTAACTAGTCCATTAACCTCCGATTTGCATAAACAAACGCACGTTACACCAATAAATGTTTTTTACAAGTTTAAGGTCTTTTTCATCAATTTGGAGATCTTCAAGCATCCTTATCATGTCGACATGTCTCACTTTATCGAAAGACTTTGTGTAGTCTATAAAGCAAAGATATAGATCTTTGTTTACTTCTATAGAAAGTTCAATCTCCTCTGCCGTGTGTCCACCTTGACGATGTAGAGGGGCTTGTGTGTTCCAATGACCCCAAGAGCTATGCCGACAGTAGCACAGCTACTAGTAGGGTCACCCATGTCGGACAGGTCAAGGGAGAGGGACCAGACGAAGAGACACACAAACCTTCTGCCTTGTAGGTAGACTGGGGACAGTCAAAGGCTAGGGAAAGCACCCCGAAAAATGCTTGTCGAAATCGGATGTACTGAGCCACAGGCTTGACAAAGCAGTGCAACGTAACTTGATTCATGATGCCACAAATTAACATTAATCGTTATGATGCTAATCCCGCGAAGTCCCATCAGGCGGTGATAGTGCGGGCCCCCTGCCTCGAGGGGGCTCACCCATGACTACTGGTGGTCACTTTCCCCTGTGCTCTGGACTCAAGGCACAGAAGAGTAGGTTAAGAGCTATTGACCAAACACCCCGGACACTCAACATACTACAGTGGAATGCCGAAGGAGTTTATAACAAGAAAGTCTCCCTAACACAGCGTCTTCATAAAGATAGAATAAATGTGGCATGCATTCAAGAGACACACCTCAATGCCAATCGCAAATTCTCAGTCAGAGGATATCAGGCCACACGTTTCGGCCGCGAAGGACACAAAGGAGGAATTTCTAATACTTGCACGAAATACAATACCTTGCAGCGAAGTATCTGTGATCTCTGACAACCAAACGGAAATTATAGGTGTTGATATAATGATAAAGGACGTGAAAATAAGAATTTACAATCTGTATAGCCCAGCAGATAATGACCTTACACTCTCAAACATGAAAATAGCTGACACAAACTGCATTATTGTCGGAGACTTTAATAGCCGTTCAGAAAGATGGGGATACCCAGATACTGACAAAAGAGAAGATGAAGTGGAGGGACTGGGAAATAGACTCAAATCTCCATCTACTCAAAAGAGCGGATGACACACCGAGCTTCTACTCCAGAAGATGGTTTACCACTTATACTCCAGACTTAGCTTTCTGCACAGGAGACATCCTCCACAATATCGATCGCCATGTGCTTGACCAATTAGCAGGTTGTGACCACAGACCAATCAAGCTTGTAATGATTATGGAATATGTTCCACAGGAACAAAAGCCTTTACCTCGTTGGAATTACAAACGAGCAGATTGGGATAGATTTGCCATACTAACAGACAAATATTGTTAAAGCATAAATACACGATATGGCAACATGAAGCAAATGGTGGAAAGTCTAAACAGGGCAATAATACAGGCGGCCACTGAGTCTATTCCAAGAGGAGCGAGGGAAAATTACAAACCATACTGGACTGAAGAACCACAAATTTTTAAGGACAAAGTTGAAGATGCCAGGAAGAAAGCAGAGAGAGAGAGAGAGCAAACAACTGAAGCAAACATCTCTCTCAAAGTCATCATCATCAAGTGCCGTGCCGGCTGGCGTAGGCGTTCATGGCTCTCCACAGATCTCGGTCTTTGGTGTTCTGGATCAACTCTGCTGATGATATTCCTCCATGCCACCGTCTCAATCCGTCCAGCATCATTTCTCTTGGTCTGCCTCTGCCTCTCTTCCCCTCGATCTTTCCAGTTGTCACGATGTTCTCCAATGCCTCTCTTCTCATCACATGACCAAAGAAAGCTGTTTGTCTCTTTCTTATTGTTGTATATAGTGTTCTAGTTTCATTAGCCTCTTTCAGGCAATCGTTGTTAGTTACTCTGGCAGTCCAAGGAATTCGCAACATTCGTCTTAAAAACCACATCTCTGTTGCTTCTAAGTTCTTCCTAATTTGTTCATTTACATTCCAAGATTCGCTGCCATACAGCAAAACTGGTTCTATATAGCATTTTAGCACTCTCTTTCTTACATTCATTGATAGCGACTTATTGCATAAGATACTCTTCATTTTCTGAAATGCGGCTTTTGCCTGCCCTATTCTGCTCTTAATCTCTGTTGTACATCTTCCATCTGATGTTATAAGTGCCCCTAGGTATTTAAAATTATCCACTTGGTTGAGAATTTCCCCTTCTATTTCTATGTCACATTTTGGTGTCCCCATTTTCTTTGATATCACCATTGTTACTGTTTTCTTGATATTCAAGGAGAGTCCTTTCTGTGCACTCTCTGATACTACAATGTCCAATAATTGTTGTAGGTCTGTTGCATTATCCGCCACCAATACTGTGTCATCTGCATAGCGTATATTGTTTATATTATATCCTCCGATTAGTATTCCTGGCTTCTCTTTGATCTCTCTCATTATTACTTCGCTATATAGGGAGAAGAGATCGGGTGACAAGACACACCCCTGTCGTACTCCTAGCTTTATCTGTTCGTAACTACCCTCTTTATTTCCCATTTTAATTGCTGCTACTTGGTTCCAGTATATATTCTTTATTATTCTTAAATCTTTCCCATCAATGTTGATATCTTCCAACATTTTAATCAGCTCATCATGTTTTACTTTATCAAATGCCTTAGTATAATCTATGAAGCATAAATATATGTCCCTCTGTTTCTCTATTGACCTTTCTATTAGTGTTCGTAATATATATATTGCATTGTTTGTACCCTTTCCTTCCATAAAACCGTACTGTTCTTCACTAATTTCCATTTGTATTTTCTTTCTTGTTCTTCTCATTATAATTCTGAGTAGAAGCTTAGTGACATGGTTTATGAGGTTAATTGTACGAAAATCTTCACATTCAGTTGCTCCTGGTCGCTTTGGTATTGCTATAAATACAGATTTTAGCATATCGCTCGGTAAATATCCACTGTTGTAAATATCATTTAGCATTTTGGTTAATATATCTACCCCAAATTCTCCCAATACTTCTAATTCTTCTACTGTGATTTCATCTGGCCCAGCTGTTTTTCCTTTCTTCATATGTTTCATAGCGTCAGCGACTTCTTCATTTAGAATAGGTGGGCCTTCTAAGTTACTTTCTTCTGTTAATTCTTCCCTTTCTCCATTATATAATTCTCTTATATACTCATCCCACCTCTTTATTATAGCACCTTCCTCCAATAACATCTTTCCTGTTTTTGATTTCAAACACCCTGTATTTATTCTTATTTTTCTTCCTGTGAGCTCACTGATTTGTCTGTGCATACTTTTTTGATCTTTAATGGAATTTAATTCAATTTGTTTGCATTGCTCGTTTAACCAACTTTCTTTTGCCTTCACACATTTATCTCTTATTTCTTTATTTATCTTAGCATACTCTTGTTTGTCATTTTTATTCTGTTTCCTTTTGTCCATCAGCATTAAGATTTCTTCATTCATCCATTTTTTCTTAGCTTTTTGGCTTCTCTCCGGTAATATTTCTTTGCTAGTTTGATGAATGGAGTCCCTTAACATTTCCCATTGATCATTTATACTCTGTATTTTAGCTATTGCATTGTACCTATTTTTCACAGTCACTCTGTATTGTTCTTGAATTTCTTTATCTACTTTCAGAACCTCTTTATTAAGTCTCAGGTTCTTAACCATTTTTCCCCTCTCTTTAATCTTACTTTTATTTGTCCACATAGTGGTACATGATCACTATTACCGTCAGCACCAGGCATTGTCTTTACATTAATTAATGCATTTCTAAATCTTTTATTAATAAGTATGTAGTCAATTTGGTTGCGTATTTTCATATCAGGGCTTTTCCATGTGTATAGTCGTCTTTTATGGTGTTTAAACCATGTGTTTCCAATTATCATATCATTAATATTTGCCCATTCTATTAGTTTCTCTCCTCGTTCATTTCTTGTACCTAAACCGTAATTCCCCACTATATCCTCTATTTTTCCCTTTCCTACTTTTGCATTAAAATCTCCCAGTATTATTTGTATTTCTTGTGATCCAATTTGAGCTATTGCCATTTCTATTTCATCGTTAAAGTGTTGTATTTCTTCTTCACTACTGCTTGTTGTTGGTGCATATACTTGTATAATATTTATATCTATTGGTTTGCCTTTGATTTTGACCATTATAACTCTATCTGAAATACACCAGTATCCATTCATAGATTTGGCTGTTTTTTCATCAAATATTATTCCTACACCTTTTTCATGTGTGTCCCCTCCAGAATAAATTATTGTGTGTTTGTCGGTTATAATTTTGCCAGATCCCTTCCATCTCATCTCACTTATGCCTAGTATATTCATTTTCATGTTTTCCATTTCTCTTAGAACATTGTTTAACTTTCCTAGCTCATTTAATGTCCTAACATTCCATGTTCCTACTCTAAATTTATTTAGTTTAGTTATAGTTTTAGTTTTGCCATCAGTAGCTGGATGACGGTCTGGTGTCACCTGTGGCTCATGACTGTCCCTACAGGACGAGGATGTCCTAAGACAGCCATTAACGTCATTCACTACTTCTGAAATGTGTGTCGCCATGAAATCTTGGGAAGATAATGTGGTGGTTTCCCCTTGCCTTCCACATTCACATGGTGGTCTTTTAACTCTGCCTTTGACAGCCCATTTCCGACTGTCAGGACAAGTGAGTGCCCTGCTCTGCTCAGCTGCAGAGTTGTCCACTTATTCCGGTGGATACTCGATCCCCAGAGCTGTGTTAGCCACACCGTAGTGTGTTTCCATCCTCTACCGCGGGGAGGTGCAGTTGGGATTTTCCCTTCATAAAGTTATGGTCTATGACCAAAACTCTCCAGTACTTTTAGAGGTCAAAGTCATCTCAGCAAAATATAAAAGAACAGTAAATCAAACAACAAGAGATTGTGGGGGGGGGGGGGGGAAACAGAAAACCTGAACTTTGACAGGGATGGAAACAAACTATGGAAACTAGAGAAAGCCAAAAACAATGAAGGACCTAGAAACAAACAAATACAAATTAAACAAGGAAATGCCTTGCTTATAGAAAAAAAGGCTGCAAATG
This sequence comes from Cepaea nemoralis, assembly GCA_014155875.1. Classification (NCBI taxonomy): domain Eukaryota; kingdom Metazoa; phylum Mollusca; class Gastropoda; order Stylommatophora; family Helicidae; genus Cepaea; species Cepaea nemoralis. The sequence goes on along the minus strand of JACEFZ010026850.1, from coordinate 15,570 downwards.
CACTAATGGAACACTATACCAGTGCAAACCACATTGATATTACAACCGAACAGAAGAAAGCAATCAAAGAGAAACAGATACATCATAGTAATACAGAGACAGCAGCAGAATATATGATGGCAAATCTAATAATGGAAGAAATGGAACAGGCAATGAATACCCTAAAAATGAAGAAATCACCAAGAAGGGATGGAATCACAAATGAAATGTTAATAGGACTAGGCACTAAGGCAAAAATCAAACTACTAACAATCCTAAATTACAGCTGGAAGAGAGGAATAGTTCCACAGGCATGGAAGGAAGCTATACTAATACCAGTCCCAAAGAAAGGAAGAGACATGGAAGAACCAAATGGCTATCGACCTATCAGTCTACTTAGCTGTGTAGGAAAATTAATGGAACGCATTATCAATGGCAGGCTAACATGGCATCTGGAAGAAAACCAACTCTTAACACCACACCAAGCAGGATTAAGAAAGTACAGATCCACTGAAGATCAAATAATCTATATAGCTCAGGAAATAGAGGATGCCTTCCAAAAGAAAAAGCACACACTAGCGGTCTGGATATATTTAGAAAAAGCATTTGATAAAGTATTGAAGGAAGGACTAAAAGTAAAACTGCAAAAAATGCATGTTTGTGGGAAAATGTATAAATGGATCAGCCACTACCTTGAGAACAGAACTGCCAGGACAAAAGTACAAGGACAAACCAGCAAAATGATGCTGTTGGAGCAAGGTGTCCCAAAGGAGGAGTTCTTTCACCAACATTATTCCTAGCATATATAAATGACATCACGGAAAATTGTCCAGCCAGAGTACACACATCCTCCTTTGCAGATGGCCTAGCCATATGGACAACTGAAGAATATATTAGTACAGCTAACAGCAGAATACAGCAAGCCTTATTAGCGCTAGAGGACTGGTCAAAATCATGGCTAGTGAAGATAAGTGAGGAGAAAACAACATGCACAGTGTTCTCCCTCTCAAATAAAACTCAGCAACCTAAGCTGGTATTGAATGGAATAATATTGCGCCATGAAGAAAGTCCAAACTATCTAGGAGTCACCTTTATCGTCGCCTGACATGGAAGACACAGGTTGAGAAAAATCGAACAAGAGCAAGGCAAAGAATGGCAATCATGAAAAAGCTTGCTGGTACAACGTGGGGAGCAGATGAGAAAGTTCTCAAGAAGTTATATACTGGACGGGTGAGGCCAGTACTGGAATATGGCATTGCAGCTTGGGCAACAGCAGCTAAGTCAAACTTTAACAAAATAAGTAGAGTCCAAATCAAGGAATGCGAATCATAACTGGAAGCCTGAAGACAACGCCTATTAATGAACTTAGAAAAGATCACTTGTTTACAACCAATGCAGGATAGAAGAGATAGCAGAGCCCAGCAACAAGCAGAAAAATTTAGAAGATTGACAGACCACCCTATGTATAACAGGTTTAATGGTTTTGGAAAGGGAAGACTGAAGCGTGGCAACTTTGTAGAAACTTGCAAAACGAAAGATTAGGGCAGATCCATACTTAACATATCAACAGTCAAACCCATTTACAATGCACACAAGTTCCAGCTTGGAGACAGCAGCAACTGCCTGAGATGAATAGAAAACATTCCTGGTATTGAGAAAAAAGAACACTCAGAATGAAACCGAAAGAAGAAAAATAACCCTAAACTACATAAAAGAAACATTACCCAAGCAGCAATTGGACCCATGCATATACAGATGGATCAGCCAAAAATTCAATAGAAAATGGAGGAGGAGGAATTCTCCTAAATTTAAAAAAGGAGTGAAGGGAAAAACACAGTCAGTGGCAACTGGAAAATTTTCAAGTAACTTCAAAGCGGAGGTAGAGGCTTTGAAAACTGCAGCAGAAATGCTCTTGATGGAGGAAAATAAAGAGAAGCAAATAGCTATCTTCACAGATGCAAAGTCAGCTGTCTCAATACTGAAGAGCAAAACAGCACAGAACTAGCTGACCTAAGAGCAGCACTCCATGGTCTATGCCAGAAATCCAAAAAAGTTGTAATACAGTGGATCCCATCACATTGCAGTATACCTGGAAATGAAGAGGCTGACAGACTAGCAAAAGAGGGTGGACGACTACCACAGCCTGACATAGACATAACCTATAATGAGGCAAAGAGGTTTATAAAAAGCACTTATAGAACCAAATGGGAATCAGAGCATCCAGGCCACCAGAAGGATGACGCATATTACAAACTCGACCGAAGAGAACAAGTAGCAATCTTCAGACTCCGCACAGGACATAACAGGCTGAAATACCACTTGTTCAATAAACTAAAGATAGGAGATACCGATGAATGCAATTGTGGAACTGGTAAAATGACAGCTAAACATTTGCTGCAGGAGTGCCCAATATATGCAGAACAGAGAAAGATATTTTGGCCCACACCTGCTTCATTTGAGGACAAGCTCTATGGAGATATCAACAAGCTCAAGTTGACTGCAGCTTACTTTAACTACATTCAGGTTGACATTTAAAGGTGCATGAAGAAGTATTTAGACTGCCACACTTCATACCACAGGTATGTCGGTTACAAAAGCGTCCCAGAGGCATGAAATGCAATATTGCTTGGATAGAAATCCATTACGTGGAACGTCCGAATCAAAAGCTCACTGTGTGGGCATCATAAAAGGTCGAAAAAGTGTCCTAGTGGCACAAAATGGAATATTGCTTGGATAGCAAATCCATTACGTGGAAAGTCCGAATCGAAAGCTCACTGTGTGGATGTCATCTGCAGACTGCATTCTTCTGGTTTCCGGAAGAACAGCCTATGGTGAACGGAAGGCCCAATATACGGAAGTGAGGCTAAGCAGCCATGTGCAGGACATGACGATTCCTTGGGTGAGCCCAGTACCAGAGCGCTGTGTGTCGGCTCTGCAAGTATGGAAGCCTCCTTGGATGGCGGGGAATGCCCTATGGTCTGCCCCTGCCTTCCCTTGAGGGCTGACCAGGATGTCTTTGGCTGTTCTAGTATGGGCCAGCTGGGATGGGGGATAACACCACAACAGTGAAGTCAAACGTCCTAAGAAACCCCCGGGAAGGTTAACCCGGTCAACAAATGCCCGCAGAAGTCGGATGTGTCGGCCTAACGGCGCAAGAACGCAGATCTGCTGTAAACAGGCACAACGCACAGTCACATCCGGAAGAAAAAAAAGAAACTCCGGATGAACGCAGCAGAAGAAGAAGAAGAAGAAGAAGAAGAAGAAGAAGAAGAAGAAGAAGAAGAAGAAGAAGAAGAAGAAGAAGAAGAAGAAGAAGAAGAAGAAGAAGAAGAAGAAGAAGAAGAAGAAGAAGAAGAAGAATTTTGTTGATGACACCCATCCACGTTTATAGGCATGCGGTATGGCGAATTATAGGACCAAGTAGACAAAATAGAAAAGAAACGAAGACGTATATGACATCAGATCTCACATATAGAATTGAAAGAAACAAAAAAGCCATGAGAACTCCTATGATGCCAATGGGACGACAGCTACGAAGGCAGCAAACCTCACCTATCGAATTTTTTAAGCATATCAAAGTCAAATGGTAACCACTAATGACAAGATAGCAAGTATGATAGGAAAGAAAAGTCATTTATGTATACGTACATTCCACATTTCAAACTCCAATACTAATACAGAGGGAATGTTACCATTTAACCATGCACGTCCCCTCGATCGAGTTTAATAGCTTTGGTTGGGGATGCTTGTCTGTAAGGCAAATTAGGGACTACTATGGGGAGGCCGCGGGACCTTATGAAGCTCACAGATTAGTTAGCACATCCCTCCCATAGGCTGGTGCTACACGACGTCTACCGGTGGTGTAGATAGAAGTGCGTGCCCGTAATATAATAATAATTTTTTTAATGCGATTTTGTGTGTGATTAATTGGAGACCATATCATCACATTAGCACAATTATTGGTTTGTTGGAATATGTATATATATATATATATATATATATATATATATATATATATATATATATATATATATATATATATATATATATATATATATATATATATATATAATAGATATAAAATATGACTCAATATGTCTCACACGCTACATGTCATAGTTTGAAACCGATCAGACTACTAAAATGGTTACATCATTTTAAAAAAAGGGGGGCATACTGCCATATAGAGGGGGGGGGGGCAAGAGTCAATGATTTAAAATAAGATACGAAAATTGTGGCAGACGGAACAAAGAGAGTTAACTGAGTAGCGGATGAATACACAAGTTGCTGCATGACGTCACGGCGGACTTCGTCACTATAGGCAGTCAAGTTTGAAAACATCATGGAGACGGGCAGACTTGATTACAACACCAAAGTATCAACAACAATATCTAACTGAAAGACGTTATGGACATGATATATGATATTACCACAACATCAGGAAACATGGGCACATTCTAGACTGCGAGAAACGTTCGGGACTGAACGCATGGCGAAGAAGAAATGAAGAGAATAGTTTGCATCACAACTTGCCGATCGATCAACAGTTAGAGGTCATAGCGTCAGCACTGACATAGATCAACGTAAGTCAGACGGTAAAATGAAGAAGGTAATGTAAGTACAGCGCGATGGACCACATGCAATGTAATTGTCATTTATTTAGGAAATGGGATGGAATTGGAATCGACAGCTGACATTGTATATTTATCAATAATTATTTGTTATATTTTGACCGGCCTTCCCATCATCATGGAAACGGTCATATATTAGCCTGTGCGACCGATTACCATTAATAAGCTTTAATTTGACGTGGAATGTCATCGTTGCTGCCATCATTGTCGTTGACATTAATATTTGGTTCCCGTTTATCTGCTACATTGTTTGTTTGGACGGCGAGCGTAATTATATAAGACACATTACAAGAGAGAAACATTTTAGCAGCAGTATACCTGGAAATGAAGAGGCTGACAGACTAGCAAAAGAGGGTGGACGACTACCACTGCCTGACATACACATGACCTATAATGAGGCAAAGAGGTTTATAAAAAGCAATTACAAAACCAAATGGGAATCAGAGCATCCAGGCCACCTGGAGGATGGTGCATATTACAGACTCGACCGAAGAGAACAATTAGCAATCTTTAGACTCCGCACAGGACATAACAGGCTGAAATACCACTTGTTCCATAAACTAAAGATAGGAGATACCGATGAATGTAATTGTAGAACTGGTAAAATGACAGCTAAACATTTGCTGCAGGAGTGCCCAATATATGCAGAACAGAGAAAGATATGTTAGCCCACACCTGCTTCATTTGAGGACAAGCTCTATGGAGATATCAACAGGCTCAAGTTTACTGCAGCTTAATTTAACTACATTCAGGTTGACATTTAAAGGTGCATGAAGAAGTATTTAGACTGCCGTACTTCATACCACAGGTATGTGTTACAAAAGCGTCCCAGAGGCGTGAAATGGCATATTGCTTGGATAGCAAATCAATTACGTGGAAAGTCCGAATCAAAAGCTCACTGTGTGCGCTTCATAAAAGGTGGAAAAAGTGTCATAGTGGCACGAAATGGAATATTGCTTGGATAGCAAATCCATTACGTGGAAAGTCCGAATCGAAAGCTGTGTGGATGTCATCTGCAGACTGCATTCTTCTGGTTTCTGGTTGCCCCTGCCTTCCCTTGAGGGCTGACCAGGATGTCTTTAGCTGTTCTATATGGGTCAGCTGGGATGGGGGATAACACCACAACAGTGAGAGTCAAACGTCCTAAGAAACCCCCGGGTAGGTTATCCCGGTCAACAAATGCCCGCAGAAGTCGGATGTGTCGGCCTAACAGCGCAAGAACGCAGCTTTGTTGTAAACAGGCACAACGCAATCACGTCCGAAAAAGAAAAAAAAACACTCCGGATGAATGCATAAGAAGTAGAAGAACGTTCAATTATTGTTTTCAGTATATACACAGCATTTACTGTACCCTTGCCTTCTACAAATCCACATTGTTCTTCTCCTATTTCAGGCTGTATTTTCTTCTTAACTCTTTGCTTGATAATTCTCATCAAAATCTACGTGATGTGGCTCATTATACTAATTGTTCGATGTTTATCACATTCCAAGGCTCCTGATTTCTTCGAGATTGCAATAAATATAGAATTACATAATTCAGGAGGTATATCTCCAGATCATATATTGCGTTCAGTGTCAGGTCTTAGTCAGATATGACTGAGCTACCGTATAACAGTAGACGGTACTACCTGCTTTCTGTTAGCGCCGAACGTTGGGCGGCCGCTTACCAAATCCGACACCCCACATTGTGCCAACGGCTTCGGGCGGAAGAGCGCAATTGGGAGGGTACAAGCCTTACCCTGGTGCGAGGAAATGCAAGCTAAAGACAAAATTGATTATGTGGTTGTTTCGGGATTTGAAATTTAAATATTGAGCACAACCCACTACTGGCAACGCCGATCGCATTCTGGTATGAACCTAAGGCCTATCCACGTCAATATGGAAGCACTATACTCGAGTTTCGCCCTCGTTTGAGCTCATCAGTAGTGCATATCCCTGACCGGATCCGGAAACAGTCCCGGATCACGCGTGTGAAGCGGGTGTGTACCACACGGCACACACTGGACACACCAAATTATCACAACAGACCATCACAACGCTACCCATCGTAGGCTATGCTCAAGATTGCCCAATCGCCGCGACCGACGTCCGTCAATCGATGGGACCCGAACGATCAGGACTTCTCACTGGCAAGGAACACCAGGCCTCCTAAATCCAGTGAGCAATAATAAATTGATTATGTGGTTGTTTCGGGATTTGAAATTTAAATATTGAGCACAACCCACTACTGGCAACGCCGATCGCATTCTGGTATGAACCTAAGGCCTATCCACGTCAATATGGAAGCACTATACTCGAGTTTCGCCCTCGTTTGAGCTCATCAGTAGTGCATATCCCTGACCGGATCCGGAAACAGTCCCGGATCACGCGTGTGAAGCGGGTGTGTACCACACGGCACACACTGGACACACCAAATTATCACAACAGACCATCACAACGCTACCCATCGTAGGCTATGCTCAAGATTGCCCAATCGCCGCGACCGACGTCCGTCGATCGATGGGACCCGAACGATCAGGACTTCTCACTGGCAAGGAACACCAGGCCTCCTAAATCCAGTGAGCAATAATAAATTGATTATGTGGTTGTTTCGGGATTTGAAATTTAAATATTGAGCACAACCCACTACTGGCAACGCCGATCGCATTCTGGTATGAACCTAAGGCCTATCCACGTCAATATGGAAGCACTATACTCGAGTTTCGCCCTCGTTTGAGCTCATCAGTAGTGCATATCCCTGACCGGATCCGGAAACAGTCCCGGATCACGCGTGTGAAGCGGGTGTGTACCACACGGCACACACTGGACACACCAAATTATCACAACAGACCATCACAACGCTACCCATCGTAGGCTATGCTCAAGATTGCCCAATCGCCGCGACCGACGTCCGTCAATCGATGGGACCCGAACGATCAGGACTTCTCACTGGCAAGGAACACCAGGCCTCCTAAATCCAGTGAGCAATAATAAATTGATTATGTGGTTGTTTCGGGATTTGAAATTTAAATATTGAGCACAACCCACTACTCGCAACGCCGATCGCATTCTGGTATGAACCTAAGGCCTATCCACGTCAATATGGAAGCACTATACTCGAGTTTCGCCCTCGTTTGAGCTCATCAGTAGTGCATATCCCTGACCGGATCCGGAAACAGTCCCGGATCACGCGTGTGAAGCGGGTGTGTACCACACGGCACACACTGGACACACCAAATTATCACAACAGACCATCACAACGCTACCCATCGTAGGCTATGCTCAAGATTGCCCAATCGCCGCGACCGACGTCCGTCAATCGATGGGACCCGAACGATCAGGACTTCTCACTGGCAAGGAACACCAGGCCTCCTAAATCCAGTGAGCAATAATAAATTGATTATGTGGTTGTTTCGGGATTTGAAATTTAAATATTGAGCACAACCCACTACTGGCAACGCCGATCGCATTCTGGTATGAACCTAAGGCCTATCCACGTCAATATGGAAGCACTATACTCGAGTTTCGCCCTCGTTTGAGCTCATCAGTAGTGCATATCCCTGACCGGATCCGGAAACAGTCCCGGATCACGCGTGTGAAGCGGGTGTGTACCACACGGCACACACTGGACACACCAAATTATCACAACAGACCATCACAACGCTACCCATCGTAGGCTATGCTCAAGATTGCCCTATCTTGAGCATAGCCTACGATGGGTAGCGTTGTGATGGTCTGTTGTGATAATTTGGTGTGTCCAGTGTGTGCCGCGTGGTTACACACCCGCTTCACACGCGTGATCCGGGACTGTTTCCGGATCCGGTCAGGGATATGCACTACTGACGAGCTCAAACTGAGGGCGAAACTCGAGTATAGTGCTTCCATATTGACGTGGATAGGCCTTAGGTTCATACCAGAATGCGATCGGCGTTGCCAGTATGGGTTGTGCTCAATATTTAAATTTCAAATCCCGAAACAACCACATAATCAATTTATTATTGCTCACTGGATTTAGGAGGCCTGGTGTTCCTTGCCAGTGAGAAGTCCTGATCGTTCGGGTCCCATCGATTGACGGACGTCGGTCGCGGCGATTGGGCAATCTTGAGCATAGCCTACGATGGGTAGCGTTGTGATGTTCTGTTGTGATAATTTGGTGTGTCCAGTGTGTGCCGCGTGGTTACACACCCGCTTCACACGCGTGATCCGGGACTGTTTCCGGATCCGGTCAGGGATATGCACTACTGACGAGCTCAAACGAGGGCGAAACTCGAGTATAGTGCTTCCATATTGACGTGGATAGGCCTTAGGTTCATACCAGAATGCGATCGGCGTTGCCAGTAGTGGGTTGTGCTCAATATTTAAATTTCAAATCCCGAAACAACCACATAATCAATTTATTATTGCTCACTGGATTTAGGAGGCCTGGTGTTCCTTGCCAGTGAGAAGTCCTGATCGTTCGGGTCCCATCGATTGACGGACGTCGGTCGCGGCGATTGGGCAATCTTGAGCATAGCCTACGATGGGTAGCGTTGTGATGTTCTGTTGTGATAATTTGGTGTGTCCAGTGTGTGCCGTGTGGTTACACACCCGCTTCACACGCGTGATCCGGGACTGTTTCCGGATCCGGTCAGGGATATGCACTACTGATGAGCTCAAACGAGGGCGAAACTCGAGTATAGTGCTTCCATATTGACGTGGATAGGCCTTAGGTTCATACCAGAATGCGATCGGCGTTGCCAGTAGTGGGTTGTGCTCAATATTTAAATTTCAAATCCCGAAACAACCACATAATCAATTTATTATTGCTCACTGGATTTAGGAGGCCTGGTGTTCCTTGCCAGTGAGAAGTCCTGATCGTTCGGGTCCCATCGATTGACGGACGTCGGTCGCGGCGATTGGGCAATCTTGAGCATAGCCTACGATGGGTAGCGTTGTGATGGTCTGTTGTGATAATTTGGTGTGTCCAGTGTGTGCCGTGTGGTACACACCCGCTTCACACGCGTGATCCGGGACTGTTTCCGGATCCGGTCAGGGATATGCACTACTGATGAGCTCAAACGAGGGCGAAACTCGAGTATAGTGCTTCCATATTGACGTGGATAGGCCTTAGGTTCATACCAGAATGCGATCGGCGTTGCCAGTAGTGGGTTGTGCTCAATATTTAAAGACAAAATGTCATGGCAGGGCAGACCAGGCCCTAAGCCTTGGTTGGCGGCTGGTCTAGGATCGAAGCTCCGACAGGCGGACAGTTAGAGCATTGCTTTGCTGATCCGGCAGCTTCTGCAGCTTGTCTTGTTCCAGATGTAGGGGTGTTACTTTTCCTCTGGAGTGAACTAGGCACGCCGAGAGAGGGATCATGCTGCATGGGCAACACATGATCTCTATATTTTAGCCCAGGCTTTGTGCTATGGAGAGGCAATAACTCCATCTCTGGTCTTAACTGGTCTCGGAATCAAAGCGAGAGGCAACTGTTACGGGTTATAAGTCCCTGTCAATTGGCGTAGACATGGGGCGCCATGCGTTGCCTCTGACGGTGGGAGACACCTACAGGTGTCACTGATCAGCTACCGCCCGCCTCAAGCTGGGCAGCCCCCGGCCAGTTGGGTGCTGATCCGCCACAGCCTGCCTGCTTCAATGGGTGCTTGGGGCTAGGACAAAATCTGAATCGCAGGCTGTAAAACCCATGCACCACGTACAAACAAAAATAAAAATAGAAACCTCAAGCTACGGCTTGCAACCTGGAACGTGAGAACCATGTGTCCAGGATTTTCCACTGACTTGACCAATATTGACGATGTGAGAAAAACGGCTGTGATTGATGCCGAACTCAGTCGTCTTAACATTGATATTGCTGGCCTGCAGGAGACTCGCCTCGATGAGGAAGGGTCACTCAGGGAAAACAATTACACCTTTTTTTTTGAAGCGTAGAGGGCAGGCAGAAAAAAGGCAACACGGTGTGGGCTTTGCAGTGAAGAATTCGCTACTGGGAATGATTGAAATTCCAGCAGGCGGAAATGAAAGACTATTATCCCTGCGCTTGGCAACCTCTTGTGGGTTTGCCACCATTATTACTGCATATGCACCAACACTCGATTCCTCTGATGATGTGAAGGATTCGTTCTATGAGGAGTTAGACTCCGTGATCAAGGCAGTTCCAAAATCTGACTACATTTATATGCTCGGAGATTTCAATGCTCGTGTGGGCAAGAACTCGAGTTCATGGCCAGTGTGCCTTGGAAAATACAACATCGGTCGCATGAATGAAAATGGGCAAAGGCTGCTGGAGCATTGTACCAGTAATGACCTATGTATTACAAACTCCTTTTTTAAAACAAAAGAGATGCATAAGGTCACATGGAAACATCCAAGATCCGGCCATTGGCACCAGCTGGACTTCATCATCACACGGAGACAACATCTGAACCATATATCATTGACTCGAAGTTACCACAGTGCTGACTGTGATACGGATCATTCTTTGGTTATTGCAAGGGTTAGACTGAGACCAAAGAGAATCTACACAGCTAAACACAAATCTAGCCCCAGGATTATTATTATTAACACTCACGATCCTGAAAAATGCTTTCAGTTTCAACCGCAACTTGCTTGCTTGCTTGCTTGTGTTCGTTGGCTTGAGCTCCAACGTGAAGTCCTGTATGTCGGATGAAGGCATCCTGGTGTCCAACATCAGTGTGGTGTCATACAGGACCTGAGTTTTGCGTGAGTATCCGTTGTCCCATGTCTGGCTTATTGGTGTGCAGACTGGTGGTTCCTCGCCGTACAGGCAGACACTCTCCGACTTCGAAGGAATCGGCGATCCTACTGACTTTAGCCAGGACCCCGAAGGGACCTGTTGCCCAGGACGCTCGACGAGGACGCGTCAATAGGTCTTGGCCAGTATATAACCCGGCCCTGGTGCCTTGGAAACACCTCTGCGTCCCAACCGCAACTTGAAGACGCTTTCACTGATACACCAGAAAATTGTACAGTAAATGAAAAGTGGGGTCAAATTAAGGAAACTCTTTATAAAACTGCCGTAGGGGTTTACGGCACTGTGGATCATAAGAGGCAGGACTGGTTTGCGGCAAACAGCGAGAGTCTGCAGCCCTTGATTGATAAGAAGAAGAAAGCTCTCTTAAGAAACAAGGAAAGACCAACGCGTAACACTCTGAGTGAGTTAAGGCAAGCTAGGAAGGATGTGTAAAAGGCTGCCAGGCAGTGTGCAAATGATTATTGGATCAAGTTAAGTGAGTCCATTCAAATCGCAAGTGATAAGGGAAACATAAGAATCATGTATGGAGGAATAAAGAAAGCCTGTGGTCCAGTGATCAAAAGAAGTGCACCACTGAAAACCTTGACTGGAGAAATCATTACTGATAAGAAACAGCAGATGGACAGATGGGTAGAGCACTATTTGGAGCTTTACTCAAGTGAGACCAAACTAGCAGATGATGCCCTCAACGCCATAGAGACTCTACCAACTCTTGACCACCTGGACGCACTTCCCACCATAATAGAAGTTAGGTGTGCTATAAATGAACTTGCATCTGGCAAGGCTCCAGGTAAGGATGGGATTCCAATAGAGGTTATCAGGAGTGGGCAAGACACACTCACTCTACGGATCCACCAGCTAATAGAGCTATGCTGGCGAGAAGGGCAAGTCCCACGGGATTTCAAAGATTCAAGCATAATACTGTACATGACCAAGGGCGATCGGAGCGACTGCAACAACTATAGGGGTATCTCACTTCTGTGTATTGTTGGAAAAGTATTTGCCAGAATTGTTCTGCGCAGACTTCAAGTCCTAGGAGATCAAGTCTACCCCGAATCACAGTGTGGCTTTCGACAGAACCGGTCTACCATTGAAATGATATTCTCATTGCGACAAATGCAAGAAAAATGCCGTGAACGGAATCAACCACTGTTTATTGCCTTCATCGACCTCACAAAGGCATTTGATTTTGTCAGTCGTGAGGGTCTGTTCAAGGCAATAAAGAAGATTGGCTGCCCACAACTCTTCTGTCCATTGTGGAATCGTTCCACACAGGCATGAAGGGTATAATCAAGTTTGATGGTGCAACTTCTGAAGAATTTGAAATCAAGAGTGGAGTTAAGCAAGGTTGTGTACTAGCTCCCACCATCTTTGGAATATACTTTTCACTTCTACTGAAATATGCCTTTCGTGATCAGGATGGTGGTATATACATTCACTCACGCTCAGATGGCGGCCTCTACAATGCTCAGAGATTGAAGGCCAAGACCAAAATTAGGAGGGTACTGATCAGAGAGTTGCTTTTTGCAGATGATGCTGCAGTTACGACCCACTCTGAGGAAGAATTGCAATGTCTACTATCTGCATTCTCCAATGCTTGTTCTGAATTTGGTTTAACAATTAGCAAAAAGAAGACACAGATTATGTTACAAGGTGCACATCCGGTACCATCAATCTTTATTGACGACGCCGACCTAGAGATGGTAGACGATTTAACATATCTAGGTTCAGTGGTAAATAGCAAATTATCCCTAGATCAGGAAATCAACATCCGGATTGGTAAGGCAGCAACAACAATGAACAGGTTAAGAAAAAGAGTCTGGGAGAACAGGAAGCTTACTGCAAAAACAAAAGTCCTTGTCTATCAAGCCGGTGTCCTTAGTACTCTTCTTTATGGCAGTGAAACCTGGACAACTTACTCACACCAAGAGAAACATTTAAACAGCTTTCATATGCGGTGTCTGCGAAGAATTCTTGGTATGAAGTGGCAAGACAAAATCACAAATACTGAAGTATTGGAAAGATCAGGTTGTGTGACAGTTTATTCCATGCTCAGTCTTCGTAGACTTAGATGGATAGGACATCTTAGGAGGATGGATGATGGTAGAATACCAAAGGACATCTTTTTTGGTGAATTACAGATGGGTAAGAGATCTCAGGGTCGGCCTCTACTACGATACAAAGATGTGTGTAAGCGGGACATGATTGATACAGGCATTGATAATGCACATTGGGAGCAAGTCGCCGCTGAACGTGTTGTATGGAGGGCAAACATCAGAAATGGAATAAAGACAAAGGAGAAAATTATTGCAGATAAGTCACACACCGAGCGTTTGAGACGTAAGATGGTGCATGATGGTGGAAATGACCACGTGTTCACATGCACCCACTGTGAACGGACATTTACAGCGCAAATTGGCCTTATCAGTCACATTCGCTACCGCCATAGGTAAAAGTTATTATGCCTTTTTAAAGCACAAACTATCGTCTGTCAAGACGGCAAGGTGCCAATGATATGAATGATATTGCGTTCAACAGTCTGGTGGCTTGGTCTATTCCATATTCTTCTTAATTTCTATTGTGAAGTTATCTGTACCCGGGTTTTGCCAGTTTTCATGTGGTTAAGAGCATTCTGAACTTCCGTCTTCAAAATTGAATGAATTACCAAAATACGATAAGTAGATTGTGAGCTTTACTAGAACACGATTACAAGAAACAAAATGAACGTTGCGACCAAAGCCTTCGTCAGCACAGAACAAAACAACACAAACACCAAACTAATAAAACAATCACTACATAGACAATACAGATTAGACATAGACAATACATATACAATTCTTATCAACCATCTTCAAAATTGATGGTTCTTCATTATTATTCCGATGATCATATTGTTCTTCTCTTGTATCATCATAAAAGTCTTTCACATAATCTGACCACGCATGTAAAATCTGATCTTTTTCTATTATGATATTGCCATCTTTGGTTTTTAGGCAACGCGTTGATGTGTATGTTCGTTTGTTAGTAATGTCATAAATTTTTGTGTGCATTAATTTGGTTTTCCGGGTGTTGTGTTGGTTTTCAATTTCCTTCCAATTTCCTCAAACCGTGCTTCTTTTGCCTCTTTGCGCAGCTTCCTAATTTTCCCTTGAATCTCTTCATATTTTTCCTTGTTATTTTTGTTATTTCTTCTTATTTCCATGAGTATTAGGATGTCTTCCGTGATCAGTTTCTTGCATCCTATCATCTTTATATTTGGGATGGTTGTTTCTGCAGCTTGGTTGACCTTTTTCTTTAATATTTCCCATTGGTCGCTGACATCTTGACATAATATTTCCAATCGGACAATGCATCAAATATGTTCTTTACCTTACGTTGAATTTATCTTTTATCTCCTCACTCTTCAGTGCCCGTAGATCAAATGTTATGTTTCTTGGTGTATATTTGACTTTCTTTAATTTTGTATGTATGTTGCTTAAGATTAATCTATGGTCGCTGTAGTAGTCTGCACTTAGTATAGTTTTTGAGACTTTTAAGGCTTTTCAAAATCTTCTGTTGATGAGAAAGTAATCAATCTTATTTCTGATGTTATGATCAGGACTCCTCCATGTCGATAATCTTCTAGGGTGCTGTCTATACCAGGTATTTCCAATAATTACATCATGCTCTTTTGCCCACTGTACAAGTCTGCAACCTCTTTCAATCTGTTCTTCTAGTCCATACTTGCCTACTATGCATCCGTCCTGTTGATTTCCAACTTTGACATACAAGTCACTGTAACAAGCCATGTGGAGGGTCCCAAATAACTCAGTCACAATGCTTCAATAATGTTTTTTATAGCCCTGGCTGGGATAGGTCTTTGCTTGCCAACCCTCCTCCGTTCCCTGGACTCACTGTCACTCTCTCTTTCGACCTCGGGGCCTATTCCCTACAGTGTCTTTCTGTCTGACCCATAGATAACATGGCGATCGTCAGAGTAAACTAGAAAGTAATTTTAATCACTGAATAAAGGACAGCACAGGATAACATCAAGGCAGTTAAAACAGATAGTTCACTACAGACAAAACAGGGACACAGAGTTCAGTTCTGACACAGAGCCTGGTGGCTTTCCATCCTAGACCGAAGAGTGCTACAAAGTCCCGTCAGTCGACATCTGCCTCACCAATTCTGTTCTTCGTTAGTTTCCTCCTTCCCGATCGGTTGTACGAC
>JACEFZ010026849.1:1080000-1081309 GCA_014155875.1 Cepaea nemoralis | reverse complement strand
CATAAATTCGTCAAATTTTTAAAGGACAAAACACCCACAAAAAAAAAATGCTCGTTGCTTAACGTTTCGACTCTCCTATTAAACAATCAAAGACAACACCCCAAGCACATCAGGTCAATGCTCTCCATTTCCCAGACAGAAAGAAACAGTATTTGTAGCTGACTACAGATAAAATCACATAGTTAACTCGGTGATTACTTTTCAGTCGTCTACTAAAATGCGGCTTTGGGTTCTAAAGACGATTTATTTCCCCGGGGAGTCACTACAGAGCACTGACGTATGGCAGCTGCCAGCTGAAAGCAGAGGACAGCTTGAAGAAATGAGACTCACTGAGGAAATTTTATGAGATGAGTGTTAATGCAGTGAGACAAGATGTTATATTTCCAGCCGAAATGGCTCAGATATGATTTTTCACATGTCTCCTTGAATCAGTTCTAGAGAACCGCTGTCGCTTCTTTTTTCTGAATTCCTGCCACTTCGGGTACATACATTAATAGCTAGAACACATACAAATGGAGATAAGATACGAACACAAATCACTAAAACTTTAGGAATGGGTAAATCATCAAAAACTTTCCAAAAAAATATTGTCATTTACTGCCAATATAATAAGTTTAAGACCCTGACAAGTACCTTGCGGTGTATGGCAGAGTGGTCTTTGAGCCTAAGGAATTAAGGCCGCCTGGCTAGTGCAGTCGTCGCGAACTGTACAGGTTAGGATTTTCTTTTTGCCCCCGACAGAAAAATATCCCACACCTTACCGAGGGATCGAACCCGGGTTCCCGAAGGAGAGTCCGGCGTTGTAGCCACTCGGCCAGCCGCTCCTCATCAAAAACGGAAAGTGTAATGCATCAACATTACACACTCTCCAAAAAAAAAAAAAAGCAATTTCAAGTGACAAATTAACGCTGCTGGTAGAAAGCTTTCGTAAGCACACAAAACTACTTTTTTTTTTAATTTAAATCTCTCAAATATAGTAAGTTATCTGAGATCCCGGTGACGTCTAAATACTGCTTCTTTTTCTGCGTTCACCCGTAGTGTTTTTTTTTTGTCAGATGTAATTGCCTTGTGCCAAGTTTATTTGTACCCTTAAGCCGACACATTCGACTTCTGCTGGTATTTGTTGACCAGGTTAATCTTCCCGGGTACGTCTAAATACAAGGGTGCAGACACCAAACTGCGTGCCAAGTTCTCCGCAAGTGAGCTGACAGTATGGGCGTAGTGGCAAATTAGGAGGCATTAATGACAGTATCCTATGCAGTTTGAAATAAGAAGACAGACCTCTAAAATAGCTGACAGGAAGTGATGT
>JACEFZ010026849.1:1015000-1077500 GCA_014155875.1 Cepaea nemoralis | reverse complement strand
TAAAGACCGTGCCACTAAACCAAACAGAACACTATGGTCTGCCTTGTCAAAATAGTAATAATACATACAATACATGTAATACGCAGTTCATGGGATGAAGGAATTCCATCGGAATAGGTGAATACCCCTGAACATGAACAGAGTAGGGCCCTCACTTGTCCTGACAACAGAAATTGCTGTCAAATTCGAAGGATACAGACATTCGTGAGTGTAGAAGTTAAGAAAATATGTTTGTGAGGATGCCACAAGTATGGGATGGACTACTGAGCTGTTCAGAATCTGTTTACCAGTCTTCCGATTGAATAACCTGAAATGACCTGGCAGGGCTTACATGTGCTAGCATAATACCATGACTTTCAATTCCACGTAAGGTCCCCGATGACTGCATGATTCGGATTGACGAGATAAGTTGCAAATTAGTTTCTGCGACTGGGAACAAAGGTGAATAAAGAGGAAAACAGCCTTTTCCATTCTTTGGCGCGTATTTATAGAACAATCGAAACTAACTTTTGAGAGAAAATTGGCACTGACAATAAGATTGTTTACCTATGTGTATACAAAGATGGTTAGCCTAAACTGAGCGTCACTGCTTCCATTGTGATATCTTTCTGACCCACGATTATCTTTTTGTTCCTGGCACCTTGTCGTCTTCTCTGACGATAGTTTGTTACATTGTGATTCAAGAATAGCACAAAGCATGGGTTGAAACGAAGAGATCATGTGTTGCCCAAGAAGCATGATCCCTCTCTCGGCCTGCCTACTTTACTCTAGAGGAAAGGTAAAACCAATACGTCTGGAACAAGACAAGTTGCAGAATCAGCCGCATCAGCAAAACAATGCTCTAACTGTCCGCCTGTCAGAGCTTCGATCCTAGACCAGTTGCCGACCAACGCTTAGTGCCTTGTCTTCCCTGCTATGAAATTTAGTCGTTAGATTGCGTTTGTCCCCAAAGGAGAAAAGTTATATCCTCCCGATTGCGTTCTTCCGCCCGAAGCCGTTGGCACAGTGTGGGGTGTCGGGTTTGATGAGCACCGCTCAAAATTCGACGCTAACAGAAAACAGATAGTACCGTCTACTGCCATACGCTAGTTAATCAAATCTATCTCTCGTAAGACCCGACTGGTATACGTTATTATTTTAGGGGTTAATTTAATATACGCCAACACTGACACAGGAGCCTCCAGGCCCTGCCGGTCGATAGCACGGACCATTGCAGGCTGGGCGATATCCAGAGACATATTTGAGATTGCAATTTACCTCTTCTCTACAAATCTACGGTAAATATGCCAGATCGACATTTAGTAGACCTTCCCAACTTGTGTTAACCAGTTCCTTTATGGGATAGAATTCTAGAACTCAAGTGGGTGTGTCTTTACTTAAGTAAGCCTCTTTGTCTCCGGCAATGTATTTCATTCCTACATCTGTTTCTTGTTCATTGTCTGATTTCGGTCGTGTTTCGTTCTTCATCTTTTCCCCACATCTAGATTTGGTTGCTGTTATATCACTGCCAGCATATTCGCTGTAGTATTTGCCACATACTGGACATGATGTTTTGAATGTGATGGTATTCCAACATTTTGTTAACTTTACTTGCTTAAAATGTATAGAATAAAGCAATTTCCCAGCTTTGACTCTTTTGAATACAAGTAGTTTGTCATTGTACACTGTAGTCTGTCACTGTACACTATAGCATGTAACTCTACACTATAGTCTGTCACTGTACACTGTAGTCTGTCACTCTACACTGTAGTCAGTCACTCTACACTGTAGTCTGTCACTGTACACTGTAGTCTGTCACTCTACACTGTAGTCTGTCACTGTACACTGTAGTCTGTCACTCTACACTGTAGTCTGTCACTGTACACTGTAGTCTGTCACTGTACACTGTTGTCTGTCACTGTACACTGTAGTCTGTCACTGTACACTGTAGTCTGTCACTCTACACCGTAGTCTGTCACTCTACACTGTAGTCTGTCACTGTACACTGTAGTCTGTCACTCTACACTCTAGTCTGTCACTGTACACTGTAGTCTGTCACTGTACACTGTAGTCTGTCACTCTACACTGTAGTCTGTAACTCTACACTGTAGTCTGTCACTGTACACTGTAGTCTGTCACTCTACACTGTAGTCTGTCACTGTACACTGTAGTCTGTCACTGTACACTGTAGTCTGTCAATCTACACTGTAGTCTGTCACTCTACACTGTAGTCTGTCACTGTACACTATAGTCTGTCACTCTACACTGTAGTCTGTCATTGTACACTGTAGTCTGTCACTCTACACTGTAGTCTGTCACTCTACACTGTAGTCTGTCACTCTACACTGTAGTCTGTCACTCTACACTGTAGTCTGTCACTCTACACTGTAGTCTGTCACTCTACACTGTAGGCTGTCACTGTACACTGTAGTCTGTTACTCTACACTATAGTATGTCACTGTACACTGTACTATTCCGCTCTACACTATAGTCTGTCACTGTACACTGTAGTCTGTCACTGTACACTATAGTCTGTCACTGCACACTGTAGTCTGTCACTCTACACTGTAGGCTGTCACTGTACACTGTAGTCCGTCACTCTACACTATAGTATGTCCCTGTACACTGTACTATTCCACTCTACACTATAGTCTGTCACTTTACACTGTAGTCTGTCACTGTACACTATAGTCTGTCACTGCACACTGTAGTTTGTCACTCTACACTATAGTCTGTCACTGTACACTGTAGTCTGTCACTCTACACTATAGTATGTCACTGTACACTGTACTATTCCACTGCACACTATAGTCTGTCATAGTACACTGTAGTCTGTCATAGTACACTGTAATCTGTCACTATACACTGTATGATGTCATAGTTCACTGTAGTCTGTCACTGTGCACTGTAGTCTGTCATAGTACGCTGTAGTCTTCCACTGTACACTTATGCATATCATAGTACACTATAGTACACTGTAGGCTGTCACTGTGCACTGTAGTTTGTCATAGTACACTGTAGGCTGTCACTGTGCACTGTAGTCTGTCATATTACACTTTAATCTGTCACAGTACACTGTAGTTTGTCACTGTACATTGTAGGCTGTCACACAGTACACTGTAGTCTGTCACTGTACACTGAAGTCTGTCACTGTACACTGAAGTCTGTCACTAAGCACTGTAGTCTGTAATAGGAATTTGTAGTCTGTCACTGTGCACTGCAGTCTATCATATTACACTTTAGTCTGTCAGAGTACACTGTAGTCTGTCATTGTACATTGTAGGCTGTCACACAGTACACTGTAGTCTGTCATTGTACACTGAGGTCTGTCACTGTACACTGAAGTCTGTCACTGTGCACTGTAGTCTGTAATAGGAAACTGTAGTCTGTCACTGTGCACTTTAGTCAGTCATGGTACACTTTAGTCTGTCACAATACACTGTAGTCTGTCACTGTACATTGTAGTCTGTCACTGATCACTGTATGCTGTCACACAGTACACAGTAGGCTGACATAGTACACTGTAGGCTGTCACACAGTACACTGTAGGCTGACATAGTACACTGTATGCTGTCACACAGTACACTGTAGGTTGTCACACAGTACACTGTAGGCTGACATAGTACACTGTAGGCTGTCACACAGTACACTGTAATCTCTCACATAATGAGCTAGTCTGTCACACAGTACACTGTAGTCTTCCACTGTACGCTGTAGTCTGTTACTGTGCACTGTAGTCTGCCATAGTACACAGTAGGCTGTCACTGTGCATTGTAGTCTGTCATAGTACACTGTAGGCTGTCACACAGTACACTATAATATGTCATAGTACACTGTAGTCTGTCACTCTGCACTGTAGTCTGTCACATTACACTGTAGTCTTCCACTGTACACTATAGTCTGTCGTACATTGTAGTCTGTCATTGTACACTGTAGGCTGTCACACAGTACACTGTAGGCTGACATAGTACACTGTAGGTTGTCACACAGTACACTGTAATCTCTCACACAATGCGCTAGTCTGTCACACAGTACGCTGTAGTCTCCCACTGTACAATGTAGTCTGTCAAAGTACCCTGTAATCTGTCATAGTACACTGTAGTCTGTCACAGTACACTGTAGCCTATCAAAGTACACTGTAGTCTGTCATAGTACACTTTAGTCTGTCATAGTATACTGTAATCTGTCATAGTACTCTGTAGTCTGTCATAGTACACTGTAGCCTGTCAAAGTACACTGTACTCTGTCATAGTACACTTTAGTCTGTCATAGTATACTGTAATATGTTATAGTACACTGTAGTCTGTCATAGTACACTGTAGCCTGTCATAGTACACTGTAGTCTGTCATAGTACACTTTAGTCTGTCATAGTATACTGTAATCTGTCATAGTACACTGTAGTCTGTCATAGTACACTGCAGTCTGTCACTGTACACTGTAGTAGTCATAGTACACTGTAGGCTGTCATAGTTAACTGTAGCCTGTCATGGTACACTGTATCCTGTCACTGTACACATGTGTCTGTCACTGTACACTTTTGTCTGTCACTGTACACTGTAGTCTGTCACGTATACATATTGATCATAGGAACCTGATAGCAGAAGAAGAGGGTCAATATTATATTCAGAAGAAACCATGATTAAACTTTCTATCACAGACCATCATTATTATCATGTGTAGAATTTTACCCTTTTGACAATCTTCCGAGATGTTTCTTTACTATAAGCCTGATGTTCTGCCTCTGGGGGTGTCGTGTGTAAATTATCTGCCGCATCTTGAATTCATATCCGTTGAGGTTTTCCACTTCTCCTATTTACCCTCCACCGTTATGTTGTACATGTCATTTTCCTCAATTAAATTTGTCTTAAAAGCCAATCGTCTTTAGTATTGAGTTCTTGTAGGATAGATCTGTTTGTTCTGTCTTTGTCTAATGAATAGGACTCTTTTATAACTAAAGAAAATGCAAGAAGGTGGACTTCATTGCACCGGGTTTATCCGATATGGTTCTGTGTCTTTCTGCAGGAAGCCTGCCGAAAGTGTCGCTTATAGCACGAACTTCTTAGCTCCAGTAACGACCCCCAGGAGTCTCAAAGAAAACGTAACTCGTGAACTGAACGATGTAGTCATGAATCGAATTCACAACCTTCGGAATGCGAGGCAGGCGATGTAACCTCTTCGCCACGAGACTTCTCTCCCTGTAACATGTTCATTCAAGGGTGCATATATGCTAATCAGTCGGTTTGTTACGTATCCAAGTTTCCCACCCGTAGGTTGCCACGGGAGATATGCATGCACTTAATTCACTGACAATCGATATTCTGTCTGTCCAAATCCAGGCATTATTATTTGCAGGCAATGTTTGTTTTTCTGTTAATTTCCATCATCACATTCTCATGGTCTGACGGCAGTGAACCTAGATATTTAAAACTACTCACTTTCTTTAATTTCTTACCATTTTTAATATACCTGTTCACATGTATGTTTTATCGTTTATCATTACATTGTATTTTGTTTTGTTTTTTGTTTTATTCCTACATTGTCATTAGATTTGTTAATGGTTGGATATCTAGAGATTAACATGCGAGAACACCAGTTACAGTAAAATGCAACTTAACCAGTTAATTTAACGAGAGTTTATGATTGACGAAATTCAGGAGACAATATTGCATATCGAGTTAAAAATGTTAGTTGCATGTCCCTTACATGATGTTGCAATCAAGCCCATTTTTTATTTGCTCTTAATAATTTACTTTTACGTTCAGGTGTTTGTTATTGTTGTCTCAATGGCTGACGCCCCATACCATCAAATTCATCGCAAAACGGTATTCTTTCAAATCGCCCACCGCTGATTTCGAACCGTTGACTCGGTGTGTCGGGGAACTGTGAAACTACGTTTCATTATCGCCTAAGCCACAGACGCCCACACACATCGAATAAACAATAAGTAAACGTGTCGCGAGCCGCCTGATCAGAACAAGTCGTCTTTACACGTTTGATGCAATGCTCACCCTACACGACATCTATTACTACTTTAATCGAGTAAAACAGGTGATACAGTTTCGTATGAGAATAGGGCACTACAGAGTGAACGGGCACTATGATTGACATTGGTTTCCTCATCACTGCTCATATACGGAAATATGGAACGTACAGCCGACCACATCCTACATGCAGGTCCGCATGGCCGAATGGGTAAGAACGCGCGTTCTTAAACATCCGGTGTGCTGATGCCGAGGTAAGCGATTCAACCCAGGACAGCAGGATAAATTGTTGACCTGTCGTCCTTGACTTGGGGACGTAAATTACAAGTACTTCTGAAGTCGGAGTGGGTTCACCTGATGGCGAAGGACACTGTTAATAGGGAAAGCTAATCCACATGCAAAATTCAGTACATCACTACTATAAATTGTGTATATGGACTACGCTCGTGTTCAAAGCGAGGGAGCGCAAAAAAAAAAAAAAAAAACATCCTATATGATTTTGAAATGGTTCGACAATTGCAGACTGAACATAGCTCATCGAGATACGCATCCACATATGGCTGTTTGCAAGTCTCAATAAGTCTTCCAATAGAGGAACATAGATCCAGAAGGAAAACATATTTCGTAAGTTGACATGGCCTGAATAACAACGAAGGTGAGGAATGGGATACAGGAAGAGGAGAATGAACAGTAGGTGGTGGAGTGGGCATATGAGGGAGAAGCGAAGTAGAAGGAGAAGAAAAACGAGGAAAAGGAGGGGGACAAAGAGCAGTAGTGTTAAGAAGAAGAAGATCTTTAACTCGTGCCTGTGTCTCTCAACAACACAGACAACTAGCAACACACCATACGTTCTTTGGTTCTTCTGTGCATCATTCTTTCTCTAAACTCGCTCTGTATCCAGCAGTTTGTACTTTAACTTAATAAGTGTCTGCACAAAGTGAGTTAAAATAATGACTGTCGAGGAGTTCGGATTAAGTAACAGCTATCTGAGATAGAAGCAGTAGACTTATTATTGTGGACATAGTTGATTAACTATTTCTGTTCTGTTCCAGATAGTTGTAATATTAACATATCCAGCCTTAGTTATTTAACTCATTAGTCTGTTTTAACCCAATTGCTGAACATTTTTATATTTTACGTATTTATTATTTTAACGCTTTTTACCTTGACATTTTACACATGCCTGGACTCAACGCCTTAACGTACGCGCGCGCGTGCGTGCGTGCGTGCGTGCATGCGTGCGTGCATGCGTGCGTGCGGTCGTGCGTGCGTGCGTGCATGCGTGCGTGCATGCGTGCGCGCGTGCGTGCGCGCGTGCGTGCGTGCGTGTGTGCGTGCGTGCGTGTGTGTGTGTGTGTGAACGATTTAACTGATCGAGTGCCAAACAAAAGTTAAGTTTCGATCAAACATGGTACACAATCAATTGAACAAGTATTATAATGTAATTTTTCATTCACTGAACATTAAAATTGTGGAAGATACCGGAACAAATAATATTATGACCCTAGTATGGTGATTTATCGTCATTCTGTTCCAATTAGAGGTCACATTTAGCGATATATTATCCTTCGGCACTAATAGTGATCCCACATGTCCGGTTCTAATCACATCTGCCTGCGATTTGGCAGCAGACCGCGCTGCGTTATTTTTTTTTTAACGAATTGGTATGGGTACCTGTCGTTCAGAAAGAAATGGCAAACTACTGAACGTAAACTTGCCAAGAGATCAGCAAACAATGCTGGTGTTGACCGCAACATCCTGTAAAGGATAAGCAACTAACTTTTGTAAACTAATCATTCAATATTATTACTGCGGTTTCAGTGGATGTAAGATGAGTTTCTTGTTTTTAGATTGTATTAACATCTTTCTGTGACTTTTAGAGTTGATTCTGGTGTGTATTGGGCAGCATCGTGTGCAGTTTATTTCTTTCTGCCCCAAACAACGCACTGTGCGTGACAATAAGCTAATAGTTAATAGCCGACACCGCAATCATCGCAATGTATACACATATAAAGCAATTATCCAGCGTTTTCCTGCGCCCCCCCCCCCCCCCAATCCCCAGCTTGCAACACATCATATATTGTATGGCATGGTATGGTATGGGGTATTGGCAATAAAATACATATAAATATAAACATGTGGAAGCAATATTACCGAACTAAGAATAATTGCAGCTAATCAATATGTCCTGTGTTGAATCATGACCTGTCTGCATTCTAATGTCCCTCCAGGCAGATACAAGATTCTAGTGCCGTTACTGCACACCCGCTGGTTAATTAAGAGTTAACACAACAAACAAGCTCAAGCAATTAGCAGTTAACGGAACAACCATACCTGTACAAACACAACGAAGGAATCAATAGTCCACTTGGCTGCGATATTTTCTCACGTGGAATTCGCCAGTACCCAGTCAACAACAGGAACTAACAACAACAAGAGCAGCCTAAATATACACACTGACAACTGATGCGTTAGCTGTGTTATCTTCTACTCTAGCCTTGTAATCTGTGGCCATATCTTCATCCAACACGCCGGCGATAATTCTAGGTCACGGAATTCTGCTCACAGGAAGCAGTTGTTCGGGAGAATCCTGTGTCAGGGGCGGCACGTCGAGAGTAGTAAAGATATGGATGGAAAGGGTGGTTTTAACTTCCAGGCAGTTGTTACATTAAACTTCTATCCCTTCAGGAGAATCCTGTGTCAGGGGCGGCACGTCGAGAGTAGTAAAGATATGGATGGAAAGGGTGGTTTTAACTTCCAGGCAGTTGTTACATTAAACTTCTATCCCTTTATCTCTCTTTCTCTCCATCTCTCCCTCTCTGCTTTCTTCCTCCCTCTTTCCCCTCGCTCCCTACTTCTCTCTCTCTCTCCCCCTCTCTCTCTCTCTCTCTCTCTCTCTCTCTCTCTCTCTCTCTCTCCTTCTTTCTCCTTCTCTCTTATCGCCCTTTTCCTCACTCTATCCTCTCTCTCTCTCTTTCCTCGCGTATCTCTATCTCCCTCTCTATCTCACTCTTCCACTTTCATCTCTTACTCCCTCTCTCTTTAATCTCTCTCCCTCTCCCTCTGACCCTCCTTCTCCCTTAATTTCAGAAGAATACTCTGTCAGGGAAGACTTGTGTGGAAAGGTTGGTTTTAACTTCCAGGCAGTTACTACATTGTACAAATACCTCAGAGGTCGGAGTGGGTTCGCCCGATGGCGAAGGACACTGTAATAGGTAAAACTAATCCACACTTAACAATCAACCTAGTATACAAGAAATAGTAGCACATGCAGGAACTACGCTGAAGTTCAAGGTGAAATAAGGTTCACCAAAAAACAAATTAAGCCTCTATCCCTCTTCTCTCCTGCTCTCCTTCTCCCCCTCTCTGCTCTCTTCCTCTCTGCTCTCTTCCTCTCTGCTCTCTTCCTCCCTCTCCCCCCTCGCTCCCTACTTCCCCCTCCGTCTTTCTCTGCCTCTCGAATCTCCCTCTCTGTATCATCTCCTCTCTCTCTCTCTCTCTCTCTCTCTCTCTCTCTCTCTCTCTCTCTTCTCTCTCTCTCTTTCTCTCTCTCTCGCCCCTTGCGTTTCTCCCTCTCTCTCAATCTCACTATTTCTCTTTCACCTCTCTCTCTCTCTTTTGTCTCTTCCTTTCTCTCTTTAAATCTCTCCCTCCCTCTCATTCTCTCTCTCTCTTTCTCTCACTCTCCCGCTCTATTTCCCTCTCCCTGCTTCTCCTTCTCTTTCTCTCTCGCTGTCTCTCTTCCCCCCTTCTCTCTCTTTCTCTCTCCTCCTCTCTCTCTCTCTCTCTCTCTCTCTCTCTCTCTCTCTCTCTCTCTCTCTCTCTCTCTCTCTCTCTCTCTCTCTCAGTAATGTCTTCCTTTATCTAAAGCAATTCTCATTAATAAACATACTTCAGCAAGATTAGCTGGTGTCAAATAAACACGCTAGAACTACAGCTGGTTGCAGACAAATAGTTAACATCCTCATCATTTAGATATTGAGCACAACCCACTACTGGCAACGCCGATCGCATTCTGGTATGAACCTAAGGCCTATCCACGTCAATATGGAAGCACTATACTCGAGTTTCGCCCTCATTTGAGCTCGTCAGTAGTGCATATCCCTGACCGGATCCGGAAACAGTCCCGGATCACGCGTGTGAAGCGGGTGTGTAACCACGCGGCACACACTGGACACACCAAATTATCACAACAGAATATCATAACGCTACCCATCGTAGGCTATGCTCAAGATCATTGCAATCTACCACGATAGAATGTGCTCTGTCAATATAGCATCAGACACCTTCAAAACTGTGCGTGCGTCTTAAAATACGAGATGACGCCCTCTTCCCTTCGCTAGCAGAGCTGAGTGCTACTGCGCCTAATTTTATTTGCTGTTTGTTTCGCCACTGTGGCTTGTATGATAACACATCTTATTGATATCTCTTTGTCTTGTCTTTCCTAAATATAAACAGATCGTTGAAGGTCGCTACTATGTCCGTCATTTGTAATCCAAACATGGGGTTGACTGAATCCTCCAGCAATAGGATGTAATGAGCTCCATAAATGCTAACAAATATGTCTAGTGGAGTTCAGCGACGAGAAAACAATATTCACGGTGTTCTGACTCTCAAATAAACTACAGCACACTCAGTTATTGTTCAGTGGTAAGATACTGCAAAAGGGCGATCATCAAAACTACCTTTGATAGTCGTCTGACACAGAAGACACGGTGAGACACATTAGAACAGAGGCAAGGCAAATAATGGCAATCAAGAAAAACCTTGCTGGTACAACATGGGGAGCAGATCCCTTCGACATGGACGCCAGTAGCTCTTTCTGTACCAGTCAGTTATTACTTCTGAGCCGTAGACAACCACGGTAGCACAATGGCTAGCTCACTTGCCTCCCAATCCATTGCTCATGAGTTCGAATCCACATCGAGGCAGATAATCTTTTTCTGTTAATTGAAGTGGTTATTTATATTTTGGGGCTCGATCGCTTTGAACTCAGGCGTAGTCCATACACACTACTTCTAGTAGTGCTGGACTGAATTTTGCGTATGGATTCGCTTTCCCTATTAACAGTGTCTGTCACCATCAGGCGAACTCTCTCCGACTCAAGAGTTACTTGTAATTTACGTCCTCAAGTCAAGGACGATAGATCAACATTTTAGTCCAACTGTCCGGTGTCGGGGCTGAACAACTTACCTCGGCATCGGCACACCGGATGTTTAAGAAAAAGCATTCTTATCCATTCAGTCATGCTGACCTACAGTGAGTGAAGTGATTAAAAATTCAACCAAGCCTAAAATGAGTACCAGTGAATGTTCTGGAAAGTAAAGACAGACAACACGATATTGATCAGGTCACCTATCGGGTGCCGACTGACCCATATCAGTATGGGATTATCACCATATGCCCGTACTGGTGGTCATTTGATCGAATCCATATTGAGACAGGTTTTTTTTTTTTTTTTAAACCTGATTTCCACTTTAACCCACCCTTAAATTGATACCAGGAAATTTCCTGCGTGAAACAGACCACAGCAACCAGAGTGCCGATTGGTCTAACAAATGGAGCTAACAGCATATACACAAGGAAGCCGCAGTACCGCGGTGCCTGACAAGCTTACCTACCTGCCCGGCAGTGTGGGGTTTTAAAATTGATCTAGGTTCCCAGACCAAACCCGTCTAAAGTTAGTACCAGGAAGTGTCTTGGGAAATAAATACGGTCCTCATAATATTTCCACACTTCCCATATAGTGCCGATTAAATTGTTTGCATATCCTTTACAGGACATTGCTGTCAACATCAGCATCTTTCAGCTGATTGTTGATTTCTTGACAAGATTACGCTCAGTAGTTTGCCATTGCTTTCTGAGCGGCCGGCTCTCATATCCCTAAGTTACCGACGCGATTCGAACCACTGCTGATTCTCACCGTCGTCACGTTACCTACGAGAGTATACGAGATAAGGAGAAAAGTCGCTAACATCTAGGCCAGGAAGCCGGCATAGTGCTGATTGGTATATACAATTATGGGTCTGGCATCGTATACTCGATACGCCCTGATGCAGGTTAAAAGATTCTTTAACTTTACATTTATTACCATGTTCCCAATATGCCACAATGCGAATCTACATTATATCCTTTTTAGCTATACCCAATACGCTACAGGGCTTGGAAAAGGGGCGTTTATATTTTAACATGAGACAGTATGGAGAGCTTTTACATCTGTTCACGGTTGTTTGTATTGTGAACTGCATGTTCAGAAAAATGGCGGATAGCTGGTTGCTGAACTAGATGGTTTTGCCTTATACAGTAATGCGTGTGCAACTGCTGGTTTTCTAGTGACTGCTGCTTCAATCGACTACGAACTGTAATTTTAGTGGCGGACTGTTGTGTTTGTAGTCTGATAGTGCGTACTGTTGGTTTGTCGGGATTGGTGTCTGTTCCACTTTCCACATGGGACAATGTGGAGCATTTTATGTGATGTTCACTGCCACAGAAACGGGGTATTACCGGGTGACCTTTTGCCGTGATGTTGGAGCTGCGACTAACGACAAACATGAGACAGAAAGAGTTAAAGCCTAATCAAAACAAAACTTCTGCATGTGTTCGTTATTTTCAATGTATCATTTTCCTTTCATTTCCTGACGGTCATTATTTAATTCATTATCAACCAGATATTTACTGTTTAAAGAAATAGTTACTTCCAATTACAACCAAATAAGTAATTAATATAGTAAGTAATAATATAACAAGTAAATGTAATAGTAAATAAGTAAATATAATAATTAATTTAAGTAATTAAAATAAATAATTACTTCGCCAGAATTAATGAGACCTAATAATACTGAATAGCCGGCTTCCTGGCCTAGAGATTAGCGACTTTTCTCCATAATCTCGTATACCCTCGTAAGTAACGTGACAACGGTGAGAATCAGCAGTGGTTCGAATCGTGTTGGTAACTTACGGGGTATGTGAGCCGGCCGCTCAGAAAGCAATGGCAAACTACTGAGCGTAATCTTGCCAAGAAATCAACAATCAGCTGAAAGATGCTTTGTTGACAGCGATGTCCTGTAAAGGATATGCAAACATTTAATGTAATAATACTGAATGCGTTTTATGCATTATATCTCACTGCATCAGAGTCGCCTACTGTGTGTGAACAATAAATAACCCAGACGGATAAGCATGGCTGATGTATCCACATGCAACATGTTGACCCGCATTTGTCAGAATAGTAGATTATATAGTTATCTAGAATCTACATAACTGTCAATGCATAGTTATTTATACCAGCTGTCACACGATAAACCAGACGTGACAGGTTACTGTCCGTTTGACTATTTCTCAGTGGCGTTGGCGGGACACATCAGGGAAGCAGAGAAAAGTAACACACTAACGTAAAGTATTTGTGGTAAAAGGCGACTGAGTTTGGTTGGTGTGAGATTTGTTAATTCATTCCTTAGAAGGCCTTAGCTGCAAATCCAACCAACCATGAATAACTCTACAAAGAGCTTAGCATGACTTGATTGAGGGTCTGTGCTTCACTGAGAGATCACAAGAAGAAGCGGAAGAGGAAGACGAGAAGGAGGGGGGATGAGGATAAGAAGTATTACTTCGGTGGTTCCCAAAATTATCGGCACCGAGACTCCATGAGCGGTGGACAGATCAGGTGGGTGATGAACAGATCAAGAAGTTGATAAACAGATCAGGAGGGTGATGTACAGATCAGGAAGGTGATGAACAGATCAAGAAGGTGATAAACAGATCAGAAGGGTGATGAACAGATCAGTAGGGTGATGAACAGATCAGGAGGGTGATGAACAGATCAAGAAGGTGATAAACAGATCAGAAATGTGATGAACAGATCAGGAAGGTGATGAACAGATCAAGAAGGTGATAAACAGATCAGGAGGGTGATGAACAGATCAGGAAGGTGATGAACAGATCAGGAGGGTGATGAAAAGATCAAAAAGGTGATAAACAGATCAGAAGGGTGATGAACAGATCAGTAGGGTGATGAACAGATCAGGTGGGTGATGAACAGATCAGAAATGTGATGAACAGATCAGGAAGGTGATGAACGGATCAGAAATGTGATGAACGGATCAGAAATGTGATGAAAAAATCAGAAATGTGATGAACAGATCAGGTGGGTGATGAACAGATCAGAAATGTGATGAACAGATCAGGAGGGTGATGCATAGATCAAGAAGGTGATGAACAGATCAGAAGGGTGATAAACAGATCAGTTGGGTGATGAACAGATCAGGTGGGTGATGAACAGATCAGAAATGTAATGAACAAATTAGAAATGTGATGAACAGATCAGAAATGTGATGAACAGATCAGAAATGTGAAGAACAGATCAGAAATGTGATAACAAAATCAGAAATGTGATAAACAGGTCAGGAGGGTGATGAACAGATCAGGAAGGTGATGAACAGATCAGGAGGGTGAAGAGAAAATCAAGAAGGTGATGAACAGATCAGAAGGGTGATGAACAGATCAGTAGGGTGATGAACAGATCATGTGGGTGATGAACAGATCAGAAATGTGATGAACAGATCAGAAATGTGATTAACAGATCAGAAATGTGATGAACGGATCAGAAATGTGATGAACAGATCAGAAATGTGATGAACAGATCAGAAATGTGATGAACAGATCAGGTGGGTGATGAACAGATCAGAAATGTGATGAACAGATCAGGAGGGTGATGCATAGATCAAGATGGTGATGAACAGATCAGAAGAGTGATAAACAGATCAGTTGGGTGATGAACAGATCAGGTGGGTGATGAACAGATCAGGTGGGTGATGAACAGATCATGTGGGTGATGAACAGATCAGAAATGTGATGAACAGATCAGAAATGTGATTAACAGATCAGAAATGTGATGAACAGATCAGAAATGTGATGAACAGATCAGGTGGGTGATGAACAGATCAGAAATGTGATTAACAGATCAGGAGGGTGATGAACAGATCAGCTGGTTGATGAACAGATCAGGTCGGTCATGAACAGATCAGACATGTGATTAACAGATCAGAAATGTGATGAACAGATCAGAAATGTGATTAACCGATCAGAAATGTGATGAACGGATCAGAAATGTGATGAACAGATCAGAAATGTCATGAACAGATCAGAAATGTGATTAACAGATCAGGAGGGTGATGAACAGATCAGCTGGGTGATGAACAGATCAGGTGGGTGATGAACAGATCAGACATATGATTAACAGATCAGTTGGGTGAACAGAATACGGGGTGTTGAACACATTAGAACGATGATCTACATATCAGGGGGTGGTGCACAGGTCAGAACGACGATGAACAGATCAGGGGGTGGTGAACAGATCAGGGGGTGGTGAACAGGTCAGAACGACGATGAACAGATCAGGGGGTGGTGAACAGGTCAGAACGACGATGAACAGATCAGGGGGTGGTGAACAGGTCAGAACGACGATGAACAGATCAGGGAGTGGTGAGCAGATCAGAGGGTGGTGAACAGATCAAGAGGGTGATGAACAGATCAGTTGGATGATGAACAGATCAGACAGGCAGTGGACAGAGTGGACTGAATTCGCACCAGGCTTAACTATGTCAGTCTGAGACAAGTATAACCAATAACTGACATGAAATGGGGTAATGATAGTATCAAGTGGAATGAAGCGGTTGATCATTCCACTGGATGACTGAGACTTAACTTTCAAGTCCGCTGCGTTGCCGTTCAGATCGTTTTGATCAATGACATGAGCTTGCATCTAACAGAATTAGGTTGATGTAGAGACGCTCCTATCTACCCAGACTTCTTCCTCTTCTTCTTTGCGTTCATCCGGAGTGTTTTGTTTTTTTTTCAGATGTGACTGCGGTGTGCCTGGTTAAGCACCCTTGGCCGAAACCCTTAGGCCAACACATCCGACTTTTTGCGTGAATTTTTTACAGGTTAGCATTCCTGTGAGACTCTCACTTTTTTGGTGCAGTCCACATCCTAACTGGTCAAGTAGGAACGGTCGAATACTTCACGATCAGCCCTCAGGGGAAGGCAGTGACAGTCCATGGTATTTTTCGCCATCCAGCGTGGCTTCCATAGTTGCAGAGCCGACATATAGCGCCCTGGTTCTGAGCTCACCGAGGCAATCGTCACGTCCTGCTCACGGCTGCTTTAATTCCTTACTTCGATATATTGGGCATTTCGTTCGCCCCAGGGCCGCTCCCGCACAAACCTCTGCAGACGGTATCCACTCAGCGAGTTTTCGATTCGGACATGTGCATGTCGCCGAGCCCGGGGACAATATAGTCAGAGCACGACTCTATAGATCCGGGCACGACGGACATTCGGAAATCTAGCTAGTCAGAGCTGTTCCGGACACGAGCTATTCGGAAAACTAGGTAGTCAGAGCTGTTCCTAGCACGAAAGACATTTCACTCGGACGTTTTATGCGTTGTGCCTGATTTATTTGCACCCGTAGGCCAGCACATCCGACTTCAGCAGGCATTTTTACGGGTTTGCCTTCCCGGGGTTTCGAGAGACGTTAGACTTTTTCTGCTGTGGTGTCGCCCACATCTCAGCTGGTCAAGGTAGAACGGTCAAAGACATCACGATTAACCCTCAAGGAAAAGCAGGGGCAGACCATGGGCATTCCCCGCTATCCAAGGAGGCTTCCATAAATGCAGAGCCGGCACATAGCGCTCTGAGACTGGGCTCACCCGAGGAGTCGCCACATCCTGCTCGTGGCTGCTTTAATTCCTCACTTCCATGTATTGGGCATTTCGTTTTGCCACTGGTCGCTCCCCACACAAACCAGGGACGGGCAGTCTGCGGGCGACATCCACTCATCAAGCTTTCGCTTCAGGCTACCACGTGATGGATTCGCTAGCCAAGCGTTCCATTTCGTATTTTTGAGACGTTTTTCCACCTTTGACTACGCTTATTCTATGGGTATAGATACAGACTTTCATCGTAACCACTTCGTGTGACTAGACACTCTGCCGTTTGCCACCTTAAGTAAAACTCACGAGGTAGGCTACATGTGCTGCCGGCTCAGCACCTTTTCTCCGTGTTTCAGTGAGCGAAATACGGCCAAGCCCTCTCATCCGGGAATCCCTCATATCCCCCAGCTGAGAACCTTTGAACAGGAATCTGAACTAAGCATTAGCGTGCTTAGCACCTCACCTCCCCTTTTCTGTAAGTGGGTATCGGTCCGACTCTCACATCCGAGTGTGTATGGCTTAGAGGCGTTCAGCCATATCCCTCAGCTGAGAGCCTTAGAGTATGTGTCCGGACCAAAATTTAGTGGCATCGTGCCCCTGATTTAGACTTTGACTGCTATCCTCCGTCTACCTGCAGAGCAGCAGGTTGTGTGTCTCTTGGTCTGTCCCCTATCCCAAAACCAGTCCGACATGTAGTTGTGCTTCCGTCGGCTTAGCTCTCGGGGTCACTAGGACACTCAAGCCCCCCCCCCCCCCACCGCGACAAGGTGGAGACACATCGGGGGGGGGGGGGGGGGGCTACCCAGACTGATGTACCATCTGCTCGGGGACTGTGTTGTAGAACCAGCCTTCCCCTCTCCGTGTTTAGAAACTCGCACGGCGTGCAAGACCTGTACAGGAACGTCATCTCTCTGCAGGGGCATATTAAGATTCAACGAGGTCATTATTCAGCACAGCACTTAGGGAATGGCTATAGTCTGTCCAGAAATGAATGCCTTCCTTCACGATCAATTATCTTGAAAACTGTCTATTGCATCGTTATAAAAATTTTCCTACCGTCTTATATTTACCCCCACCAAGGAATATGTCTTTGATAGGTCCAAAAGCAACTTAAATCATGGAAATCGGCGACATTTCTTTGATGTTTTGGTGAAAAACTAGTGATTTCTCGCTAACAATCTCTTGTCATAAGGCCAACCCCATGTCCCACGAAAATTAACTATTCAACGCTAACGTTTCCGTGTGAAGAGGTAATACATTTAATAACGTGCACTTCATCTCTAACCCGTAAATTATATACCGCATATAAAAAAAACACTTTGAAATCTGCTGTACAATCTCCAGAAAAAAAATGTTTTTGTTGGGTGGACATAATGATAAGGTTATATGCTAAATCTCATCATGTTCCCTGAGTTGGTTACTTAGATATGGAATTTTATATTGTCGCAGACAAAAGTAGACGGACTATAGGATCAAACCCGGGTTGGTGATTTTTTTCTCCGGGGTCTTACGTATTGCAATGTCATCAGACTACATAGCAACAGCCAGATGATCTAGTGGGATATAATATGCTATAAGCGGATAGAACAGAGAAAAGTAATAACTCGGACTCGGATATATTGGATTAGTGTAATAATTGATTGGGAGAGAGGGTTAAGAAATGAAAGTGTTGTATGCAGTAATTAACAAACACAAGGTGAGTTGCCCCATCATCATCATGTGCCGTGCTGGTAAGCGTGAGCGTTCCTGTTTTGTCATCTCACTCGATCACCAGAGTCGTGGATCAGCTCAGCGTTCCTGTCTTGACCATACAGCGTGGCCAAGCCATCCAGGTATTTACTTCTCTGCCCTCCCCTTGTTCTCTTCCCCTCGATCTTGCCAGTTGTCACCAAGTTCTCCAATTTTTATTCTTCTCATATCTTGACCAAACAATTGTGACTGTCTACGTCTAATTTCTCTAATCAGTTTATGGTTTTCATTTGTTTCTTGTAGGACTTGGTCATTGGTTTTTCTGTCTGTCCATTGTATTCTTTGTATTTTCCTCAGAAACCACATTTCCACAGCCATCAAATGGTTTCCAGCTTGTCTGTTCATTGCCCACGCTTCACATCCATACAAAAGCACAGATTCCATGTAGCACCTCAACACTCTTTTTCTCGTTGCAAATCTCTCTGCTCCATATTGAGTGAGTTAATTCCGAGTGTCCATTATCATAGTCATGTAGTGAGTCCTTTGCAGAACGTGGCTCTCGTCACGGCCAATCAAAAGGTTTCACGGTCCTTTGCTATTTTTCCCGCCTCATGTATTTTCGTATCCACCCTGTCTGCAATGTCCAGTATCCGTATTATTGCTAGTTGACCTCTGACTCTATTCTTGGAACCGTGCCTTCCACCACTGTTTTTTCCCCACACCTCTGTAACGTTTGATATGGCCAAAGTATGCCAGTTTCCAACAAATCATGATGCTGTTGTGAGTCAGATTTATTCGATGTTCAGATCTTTCAGTGTCAGCAATTTTTTTTTTTAAACGACATTCTAAGAACTTACTCTCTTGGCGCACTTATTCAAAATCCGCCTATTCATAAACTCATGTATCCACCTGGTGACTCAGCCATGTGCACATGTGGTTTGGCGTCGCAGACAGCAGAGCACATACTCCAGGATTGCCCAAACTACAACATATCCAGGCGAACCTTCTGGCCTAGAGAGACAACAGTGGAAGATAAACTCTATGGACCGCTGAATGAACTAAAAAAGACTGTTAGATTCATACAAGAGACAACATTGCAGTTATAAACATATTTTAGGCGAACGAAAGAAGAAGAAGATAAACTCATGTTAGTGAGTAAATTTCGCGCCATGATTGGTAACAATAGTTTGAAGCTCTACGCTTCATGTGGACTTATAAACTTATAACTGAAAATGACACCTCGTATAAACATGCAGATCACCACCACTGACGTGTAGAAACACTACACTGGGATATTGAATATTGGCAATATATTTTACTTACCTGTTTATTAGGAGCAGTGAAGGCGTTTCATAATATCCCGACATACCGTGTGGAGGGCTTGAAATAAGTTGTGGCCCATTTGTAGGCACACCGATTGCCTTATGTTGATTTCGACGGTATGGGCTTCGGACGGTCAGAAAGCAATGGCAAACTACTGAGCATATAAATTCATAAACAGCCAAAAACACGACGTGGTTTATTGCGACGTCCTGTAAGTGCATGCAACAAAGTTGGGTCAGCTGCTGCAATCACTCTAAGTGGAGTTGGATAAATTTAGAGTGATGTGTAGTCACATCAAGTGGCTCGTGGTATACGAAGTGTTAATAGCCAGAAGGAAGTATATGTGTGTATAGAGTGAGAATGTGAATTATGTGTAAATGTGTTTCGTGTGTAAATATGTATGGTATATGAATGTATATGGTGTGAATTTGTATGTTGTGTGAATGTGTATTATGTTGAGTGTTTATGATATGTGAATGTGTATGGTGTGTGAATGTTTATGGTATAATAATGTGTGTGGTGTGTGAATTTGTATGCTGTGTAAATATGTATTATACAGGTATATGTGTGGTATGTCAATATTTGTTGTGTGTGAAGCGTATGGTATGCGAATGTATATGATGTGTCAGGGTCGGATACTCACAGGCCGCAATGTTTGGGATTTTGATTACAAATGTTATAGAAGAATTCTCCGCATGTCCCAGCAAGAACACATAACCAATGCCTATATACGACCAAAATATAAATATGTGCGATTTTTAAAACAATCCAAGATCCACATCGATCAACAATGAAGCATAGAGAACTCCGAGTGTCACCCGTCATGATTCTCTCTAAGAACCAATCCTCCAGGGGACAATTCAAGGCAGATGGGAAAGACGACGGCAAAGACAATCCTGGACTGGAAATATCATAAAATCGATGAATGACAGTACTCTTGTAAATATCTTTGAGAATAGAGAACAAGATGGAAAGAGCGGTGAAGGCGGAAGGGGTGGGGGTGGGGGGGGGGGCTGTTCTGGGTCATGAAGCTTCCATCATGGCAATTCAAAAAGCCTATACCTTAGGACGGGTGGTATACTTTTCCCCTTGGAAGTGTTCGTGGTATAACTACCATTGACTCACATAAAA
The DNA here is from genome assembly GCA_014155875.1 of Cepaea nemoralis. Classification (NCBI taxonomy): domain Eukaryota; kingdom Metazoa; phylum Mollusca; class Gastropoda; order Stylommatophora; family Helicidae; genus Cepaea; species Cepaea nemoralis. The sequence goes on along the minus strand of JACEFZ010026849.1, from coordinate 1,056,687 downwards.
TAAGGTGGCACAGCAAGGATAATTGTTACACTGTGTTACATTGAAATATGAAATACAACTTATCTTTTGTTCCGTATGAGCATATCAACAACATAGGTATCACTAATCTATGTGTAATAGAAACAGCGAGAGTGCTTGATACTCTGTGGGTATGAATGTGTAGTAACAGTATTCACCATCCATTATTTCATTCATTCTGCTTTCTTATTGTTATTTCATGTGTTATGCTTTAATGTAGTTACTATATTGTCGTTTCTGTCCTTGCTTTGAGTTATGGTGTTTGTTTGTTTTTTTTGGTTATTTTTATTTTATTTTTGCTGATTAAGGAGTACTGATGAAGGCTAATCGCCGGAACGTCCACTTTTATTATTATTTTGTTTTTCAATTACCACTTTTATTTGTATTGTGAAATTTATGTTTGTCTTTTATTTGTATTTGGAAATGTATTCCTGTCTTATAAAGCGGAGCTACACTGTGTTTTCCAACTGTTTACATTTCCATAAATTTACCGCATTTACATCTATTTATTTTGTGTATATAATGTATAATTCCGTTAGCAAATATTCATGAATTTGGTTTCTAGTTCTCTAGAAATGGTGACATCGATCCAAAACAGCAAGATACAAAGTATGCATGCACTTTCTATTTAAAAGGACATTTAGAAACTGAAAAACTCCCTCTAGTCCATTCTTACACTGGTGTAAAAGTTACTTCCTCCAGACATATCCCATTCATCATCATCATCATCAAGTGTCATACCAGACATATCTCATCCATACATCTGTGTAAAGTGTAGTTCCTCTAATCATATTCTACCGACACATATGTGTAAAGTGTAGTTCCTCTAATCATATCCCACCGATACATTTGTGTAAAGTGCACTTCCTCTAATCATATTCCACCGATACATTTGTGTAAAGAGTACTTCCTCTAATCATATCCCACCGATATATTTGTGTAAAGTGTACTTCCTCTAATCATATCCCACCGATACACTTGTGTAAAGTGCACTTCCTCTAATAATCTTCCACCGATACATCTGTGTAAAATGTACTTCCTCTAATCATATTCCACTGATACATATGTGTAAAGTGCACTTCCTCTAAACATATTCCACCGATACATTTGTGTAAAGAGTACTTCCTCTAATCATATTCCACCGATACATTTGTGTAAAGAGTACTTCCTCTAATCATATCCCACCGATAAATATGTGTAAAGTGTACTTCCTCTAATCATATTCCACCGATACACTTGTGTAAAGTGCACTTCCTCTACTCATATTCCACAGATACATTTGTGTAAAGTGTAATTTCCTTAGACATATCCCACCGATACATTTGTGTAAAGTGTACTTCCTCTAATCATATTCCACCGATACATTTGTGTAAAGTGTAATTCGTTTAGACATATCGCACTTACGCATTTATGTAAACTTTACTTCCTCTAATCGTATAAATCCATACATTATATGTAAAGTGTACTCTCTCTCTCTCTCTCTCTCTCTCTCTCTCTCTCTCTCTCTCTCTCTCTCTCTCTCTCTCTCTCTCTCTCTTTCTTTCTTTCTCTCTCTCTCTCTCTCTCTCTCTCTCTCTCTCTCTCTCTCTCTCTCTCTCTCCAGACAGACCCCTCCTTACATTTGTGCAAAATGTATTTCCTCTGGATAGATTCCATTCAAAATACAATAAATCTACTCAACGTGTTATTTTCAATTAAATGCCATGTACACCTGAATGTACTACCCATATAGCACCTACCTGCCTTGTTAGATTGAAAATACACCACAGGCTTTAAATAAAAAACATCAGAATGAGTGTTTGAAACGAATTAATTTTCACATGGGATCATCTATCTTGTCAGCAAGCGAAAAATACAACAAGCGAAAAATACCACCATTGCTTGTAGGTCAAAGATCTAGTGTGTTTTAGAGTCTTAGCTTAAGTCTAATCCTTTTCGCCTAGTATGTTAAGTCTACTTACTAGAGGCAGCTGCGTTACATTAGCTGATTAAGTGTCGAAGGATAGTAAATCGCCAAATGTAACCTCTAATGTTTGGATAAAAGGGCGATATATCGCCATATTAGGGCCATCGTGTTATTTGTTTTGCTTCGTTGTATCTTTCGCAATTGTAAAGCTCGATGAATGTATGTTTACATTACTTGTTCATTTGATTGTGTACGATTTTTGGTCCAAAACTACTTTTTTGTTGAGCACTGAATCAGGCTTTGTCATGCGTAGATGCGCTACAAAGACAACCATGCCCAGATGCGAGTTATCAAGTATTCTATATTCTCTAAGTGGAAACATTCGATTCAGTTTACTTGTCGTTTGTTGTTGTAGAAGATCGCCCCGTCTATGGCTGGGAGGGGGGGGGGGGGTGTTAGTGAACGCAGTTTCATAATTTCTTGACCCTCCGGGTCAACGGTTAAAAATCAGCCTCAATGAGATTTGGGAGCAGATCGCTTTGTGTTTATTTCGAGGATATGAGAGTTGGCGATTAAGAAAGCAATGACACACCACTGAACGTCAAATTACCTGGAAAATCACCAACAGCCAATAAATGCTGGTGTTGACTACGAAGACCTGAAAAAGGACATGCAGTTAACTTTGTTGCAGCACAACGTTATTGATAACAGTATGATTAGCAACAAACCCATCTATCATTATCTTATGTAACACAATTAGATACCTCCACTTGTCCAGTACACGTCGCTCTAATCGGATTAAACTGAAAGACGTAGTCCCATAACTGTTTCAGTACTGGCTTGCGGACCCTAGGGACGTGAAGGGAGATTACATGACAAGCCGGTGTGTCTGGTCGGCCAGTCCCCGGGCACATAATTAGTTGCCACATTGACAGATGCACTCATTGATTGTTTCCACTCCCTTATTTAACTGCTGTTTTAACTCCTCCGCCACAATTTTCTCACGCCTAGTGCATTATGCTCTTTCTATCTATTTGTCTGTCTGTCTGTCTGTCTGTCTGTCTGTAATATCATGCCATGTGTCAATATATGTGTGTGAAAGTGTGGGAGTCTGTGTATAGTAATGTGAATGACTGTGTGGAGGAGTGTGCGTATGCATGCGTGGTTTTATGTATGGTTGAATATGTATGGGTAAGAGAGTGAGAGAGAGAGAGAGAGAGAGAGAGAGAGAGAGAGAGAGAGAGAGATGAAGAAAGAGAGAGAGGTGGAGAGAGAGAGAGAGAGAGAGAGGGGGGGGAGGGATAGCGAGAAGAAAAAGAGCGAGAGAGTATTATGTGTGTGTGTGTGTGTGTGTGTGTGTGTGTTGATTGATTGATTGGCTGATTTAGGAATCGACATCACAGCATTCGGGGCATTCCCATAAGTGCTCCGCCTCATCCTCAGCAGCCAGCGAAGAGTTCCAACACTAATAGTACCAGTAGCAATCTGATTATAAGTCCGTCTCGCCTTTCCTCTGAGCGTTGAGCGTCGACCAGATCCCTTCGTCACTCCTCATTGTCTCATTCTTGCCAGACCATGGTAATCCATTTGCTCCTCCGAGGTGTGCACGTGCTCCCACAAGGCCGCAACCACGTCTGCCTTGTCATGTATCAATACTCCACCAAGTTCTGCAGAGCCAGCCAATCTGTCCGCTTGTTCATTTCCCAGCACACCGGCATGCCCCGGAGAAAAGATCCAGGCGATGCTTGTCACCCGTGACCTCCGAAGCGAAGCAAGCCACTCCGCACGAAGTCTGCCCGTCCTCACCCTCGTCAGCATGCTTTCTGAGTCAGTTACAATCACGATGTGTGTGTGTGTCGTATTCTCCATCCAGCGGAGAGCCGCAGTGACTGCCTCCACTTCCATTCTTAAGCTGGATGTTGTGGTATCATATGCCAGGCTCTCCTGCCCCAAACATCGACCATTAGCTTTGGCTATGAACCCCCAGCCACTTCTCTCACCTCTTGACACCGAACCATCTGTGTAGATAATCACATCACTCGAGTGAGCATTGTCCTGAATTAGTTGCTGGATTTCTACTTCCGTGGCCCCTGCTGGCCACTCCCTGCACTCCCGGCTTAATGTGATTATAACTCTGCACAAGTCTGACTGCTCCGCTGGCACTCTGACCCACTCCTCTCCACGCCTAATGTTCTCCAAGGGGCACACCTGTCTGATCGTATCCTCCGCCTGAGCCATCCATGATTTCCCTCTTATCAGTCGCTGACCCTTAACTGCGTCCAGCGCCTCATGCAGTGGGTGGTCTGTGTCTGCAGCTACTCTGAGGTATGCCTTCGCCTGCATCACCTTGAGCCTACCAGCAACAGTCGGCAGACCAAGGATGTAACGCATACACACTACTGGGGTGTCTCTAGTGCATCCCAGAATGACCCGCATAGCTTCGTTCTGTATGCGCTCTAACTTCACCAGCTGACTCTCTGAGACAGTGAGCAGACCTAATCCATAATCAATTACTGAGAGGATCAAGTGCTGGTATAGTGTGAAAAGCATTCTCTGCTCTATGTCCATTGCAGCCATAGTTTTAAGTGCATTGAGTCCCTTTTGAGATCTTGTCACGACCGTCTCCACATGGTCCTTGAAGGATAGGGTCCTGTCAAATGTGATCCCCAGATACTTCAGTTTGTTCTCTCTGCTGACATTTCTACCATCTATCGCGAGGCTTGGGACATCAGCTCTTACAATCCTGTTGTCCAGAGAGCACCACAAAACAGCCGCCTTTTCCGGGTGGATGACAGCACTCATTTCTGTGCACCAGTCAATCACTTTATCTACTGTCGCCTGTAACTCCTGGGCTGTTTGCTCCCTATCTCTCCCCTGCCTATATGCAAGAATATTATCTGCAAATGTTAGTATTCTTCCAACCCCTGGTGCTTCTAGGTTTGCAATCTTGCTCGTATACACATTAAAGAGCACCGGTGAGACTGCAGATCCCTGTGGCAGTCCCGGGATTAACATATGTGGCTCTGAGGTCCATGCGCCCAGACGGAGAGCAACCCGACGAGAGTGCAGGACGGCTGCTATCCAGTTCACCAACCAAGGATTGACCCCCTTCTCCATCAGTGCGGTCATCAAAATATCATATCGAACTCTACTGTACGCATCCTCGAGATCAAGCGCTACTGCCATCGTTTCCTGACTACTCTGGAACCCCTCATAAACATCAAAGGCAAAAGTAGCTGATTTGACCAGGTATCTTTTCCTGGCCTGTAGTTCCCCAGGCCTCTTGGAAGAAGCTTCCCGCTTTCTAAAAACTCTTGCAGCTTGACAGCGACTATCTTCTCTAAATCCTTCCCAAATGGATTTTGAAGGGTGATGATCCTAAAGCCGCTAAGCTTTGACTGATCCTTAAATGGTTTTGGGAGAGGGATGAGATAGCAGTGCACCCGATCCTGCGGTACTGATGCTGTCCTAATGCTCTGGTTAAAGCAGTCGGTCATCTCCTCCAGGTCTGCTTCGCTCAAACCCTTCATGTGGCCATACCTGACCCCATCGGGCCCTGGTGCCGTGTCTTTTGCCTTTTTCAAAATGTGTTTAACATCTTCCACCCGTATGATGTCTTAATACTGCATATTCTTCGAGGTGCCAGATAGCTCCTCTCTAACTGCATCCCTGGTGTTCGCATTGTTTTGTGTGTGTGTGTGTGAGTAAACTTTTGTTAGTGAATATGTGATTGTGAGTGAGTATGTGTGTATGCGACTGAGTGTATCTGTATGTTACTGAGTGTTTGCATAACTGTGAAAGTTTGTGTAAATTATGTAAGTATGTATGTGTTTATCCAAGTGCGTGTGTATGTGTGTCTGGCGCCTGCCTGTCTCATAACATGGTAACATTCATTGTTTGTGGTCACAACATTCATTTGACAATGTGTTTTTTTTTTCTATGTGAATGTGCCATGCACAATAACTATGAATAAAATGTGGTGGAAATGCGGCAAAGCAGTGGAGATGTAAATAATATAAAATAACATGAAGTAATGCAGCTTTACAGAACAGAATTACGAAACATACAGGACGTTGCGCAACAAGCCTTCATCACCAAACACATACATACACAAAACACAACATATAATCACGGAGCAGATCCTCGAGTGACTATATTACGGCATAAGAACGAGATGAGAAGATTAAAAAGATGCAAAAAATGAGAACAATGACGAGAAAATGAAAATGAAAAAAAAAATATTTGCAACTCATCTCAGAATTCCAGAATCACAGCCTGGTATTCTGAGATGAGTAGCAAATAATTTTTTTTTCATTTTCATTTTCTTTTTATTGTTCTAATTGTTTATTTTCATCTTTTATTCTTCTCATCTCGTCCTTACGCCGAAATGTAGTCACTCGAGGATCTTCTCCGTGATTGTATGTTGTGTTTTGTGTATGTATGTGTTTGCTGATGAAGGCTAGTCGCCGCAACGTCCTGTATGTTTCGTAATTCTGTTCTGTAAAGCTGCAGTACTTTATGTTATTTTATATTGTTTACATGTACAATAAATCATTGATGTACGAATGATGAGTGATTGGAGAGGCCGAATGTTATAGCCGAAAGCTATAGAAGTAAAACCAGATCTATACTTTACGCTACATAGATTACACAAAAGCATTTGAAAATGTGAAATATGACGAAATAATAAAATTACGAAAGCAAGTTAACAGTGACGGCAAAGATCTGCGAATAATAAAGACATACATAGGCAGCAAACAGCGGCCACAAGAGTCAACAACCTTGTAGATTTCAGTGTACAAAGAATGGCGTTGTCATGGCGCGATATATTCGCGTTGTGATTAGATTATCGATATTATTATTGGCTAGCTAGAGTTTGCCAGGGTATTATTCTATTAACATTACCACTACTATATAAAAGACATTTGGGAATCTGGCTTCCTTATCCAGAGTGAGTGAGGTGGGAGTGAAGTGGGGAGCCGCCAGGCTTGAAAATTGTGTCAAGAACACACAACATCTGATTACCCAAGGCACTAAATTACAAGTACCTTGGAAGTCGGAGTGAGTTCGCCTGACACAGATGGACAGTGGTAATAGGGAAAGCTAATCCACACGTAAAAAATCAGTCCAGTGCACTAGAAGTAGTAGCGATGGTAGGAACTACGCTTGAGTTCAAAGCGCACGAAGACACACACAATATTTCACAAATACATAATTAATCCGATCAGTCTAGGTACGCTGGCGGAGATGTGCAGGGGGAGACCGGAGCACCGATGGTCATGTACGGAGTCCCATGATGACGATCCTCATTAATCACTAAAGCCACGTGGTCATGAAAAGTCGTCATTGTAGAGAAGTTTGACCCCAGGACCATAGGTTCGGCATTTAGCAATTACCTACTCGTAATATCCAATGGTATCTTTCTTGCCCGTTTTGGAGAACGTAATATGTAAAGGTTGTCCCATATATAATATACGCTATGCAGACGACACAGTATTGATAGCGAATAATGCAACAGATCTACAACAATTGTTGGACACTGTAGTTACAGAGAGTGGAAAGAAAGGACTCTCCTCGAATATCAAGAAAACAGTAACAATGGTGATATCAAAGAAATAGGTGACACCCAAATGTGAAATAGAGATAGAAGGAAAAATTATTCACGAAGTGTACAGCTTTAAATATCTATGGACATTTATAACATCAGATGGAAGATGCACAATAGAGATCAAGAGCACAATAGAGCAAGCAAAGGCTGCATTTCAGAAAATGAAGAATATCTTATGTAATAAGTCACTATCATTGAATGTAAGAAAGAGAGTGCTGAAGAGCTATATAGAACCTGTTTTGCTCTATGGCTGTGAATCTTGGAATATATATGAACAAATTAGGAAGAGATTGGAAGCAACAGAGATGTGGTTCCTTAGACAATGTTGCGAATTCCTTGGACTGCCAAAGTAACTAACAACGAATGCCTTAAAGAGGCTAACGAAACTTGAACATTATATACAACAATAAGAAAAAGACAAACAGCTTTTTTTTTTGGTCATGTGATGAGAAGAGAGGCGCTGGAGAACATCGTGACAACTGGAAAGATCGAGGGAAAGAGAGGCAGAGGCAGACCACGAGAAATGATGCTGGATGGATTGCGACGGTGGCATGGAGGAATATCAACGGCAGAGTTGATCCAGAAAACCAAAGACCGAGAACTGTGGAGAGTCATGAACGCCTACGCCAGTCGGCACGGCACTTGATGATGATGTTGTCCCATATCAGATACTGCCGTTGGGGTATGAAATATTCAGACTTTCATATATTCTAGGTCATGGCATACGAGGTGGGAGTTCACTTTCTCGCCGCTAGTTTTCACGAAATTGCTTGGCAAGCAATTTTTAAGAGAATTTCTAGAAAATTCTGCAAATTTTTGTGCTGCTCATTTTTAATTAGCGGCAGTTGCAGAGTCCAGATTCAATCCCCACCAGTGGCAGAAATATTTTTCCCCACCATCGTGGCCCTGAAGTCTACTCAGTTTCATAAAACTAAATGGTCTAATTGTTCGGGATATTTTTTTTTAAAGTTAGCTTTGTTTAAAGACATTTTTCCCCAAGCCCACACAAATTGGTTTTACAAATTATGTAAGACCACTTTATTTAACCTTACTCGTGTTTATTTATAAGGCTGTGTCGACCTTGTAGCCGTGCTGGTAGGAATAGATAATCCTTTCTCTGTTGTGGGTTGAATTCATACCGCGGTAAAGAAAGCAGTTTATCTACTTTGCCACACTTATTCTGATAGTATCGCCATTTTGTTTTATACAGGCCAGTAAAGCCACATCCACTGAGATATTAAATCTTTACGGGTAAACTATAATCAAAGCTATCCGATGCAATGCAAATCAGCTACAAAATCATAGGTAGCATAATATATGTAGTTTGATAGTGACACTGAAAACAGAACAAGAAGTCAACGCCTAGACATAACATTCACTGCACAATGAGATTTTTAGAGAAAAGGGTTTGGAAAAGATAAATATTGAATGGGTCAGGCGAAGACATTATTCAATAGATTTTACTACAGGATAAAGAACCAGGCAAAGTATGGATACCAGTGCAGAATTGTGCGGTATGTCTTTTTTTTTTTCTCAGTATGCATTAGACTGAGCGCCAGCTCAGTGGCGAGTGAGTTACGGACGCAGTTCGTAATCCCGCATACCGCGTTCCAAACACAGTTGCGGGCGATTTGGCAGCAGACCGTCTTGTGTTGGTTTTCAACAAAATTGAATGTGTGCTGGTCGTTCAGAAAGTAACGGCAAACTACTGAACGTAAACTTGCCAAGAGATCACAAACAGTATTTTTAAAACTGCTGGGGTTGACTACGACGTTCTGTAAAGGATATGCAACTAACTAACTTTTAATAGACTGGACAGAGAATGTAAAACAACAAAACCCGATGATAGCTGAGACAGAAGTACAGGCACTGATTTATTTTTTTTTAAATTCTTCCCTGGGTGATATAATCGTCTAGACCAGTGGTGGGGTGTTTGTGGGTGGGAGGTATGTGTTTTGGGGTGATTATGGGTGGGGGATATGTGTGGGCAGGTGGGGAGATGTGTTTATGGGTTGGGATGTGTGTATAGGTGGGGGATGTGTAGTTGAGAGATGGCGGATATTGGGTGGGTGAGTGTGTGTAGGTTGGCTGATGTGTGTGTGGATGGGTGGGGAAAATTGTGAGGGTGCGGGATGTGTGTGAGGATAGGTGCGGGATGTGTGGGTTGGCGGGGGAATATGTGTGTGGTTTTGTGATGTGTGTATTGCTGGGTGATTGCGGGTGTGTGGAAGGTGGTGGAGAATATGTGGGTTTGTGTGTGCGTGTCGGTTATGGGATGGGTGGGGGATGTGTGTATGGGTGAGGAAATGTGTGTGGGTGGGGGATCAGTGGGCGGGTGGCGACATGTATGTTTGCCTGGATCGGTGTGAGTGCATGGATGTATGTGTGGGTGGGTGGTGGAGGTGTGGTGGGTAAGGGATGTGTGGGTGGCTGCGGAATGTGAGTGTGGATGGGGGATGTGTCTCACAACATTACAATATGCACTTTCATTTGACAATGTTTTGTTTTTTTTCCCATGTGAATGTATCATGCGTAATATGCATTGTTTATGCTTACAAAATCCATTTGACAATGTTTTTTCCCCTATGTAAACGTTACATGCGCATTTGATGAATGAAAGATGAGTGATTGAAAGCGCCGAATGTAAGACGGGTCTGCGTGCCCAATTTGTTACCCTTTTAAAATAAAGTTCGTTCGTTCGTTCTAAACCTTTTTTGGCCCATGCACCCCTTCGCCATATGTCAGAATATCATTTACCCTCTTTCGTATTCCCTCCATATAAATTGCCTCTCCCCCCCCCCCTTTACAGTATACGTAAAAATGGAAGCTAAATTTAATAATTTAATAACACATACTAGAACAAGTCTAGACGTCTACATAAAATGTGATTTACGGATCTACTTACTTACATTATGAAACGAATTTCAGAAGGGCGAGAACTACAGAAGCGTAATGTGTGGAGGGAAAAACAATATCAAGTTATCGGTTACTGTATTAACACGGTCTTGAAGTAATCTTAATTCCCCCACTGGACACCCTAAAATTTCCTCCTTGAGGGGAATTCCACACCGGTTGAGAACCGCTGATCTAGACAGATGGGTCTGTTTTGTGGCACATGGTGATATAATCATGTACACAGGTGGGTCTGCTGTGTGGCACACGCGGGATTCGTGGGATTTCGCTGCTAAATTCGGAATGAAAGCTGTTAAAGAACACAGTGAAACTTTTGCCGTGACTATGGGCAGTGTAACCATGGAGATCATGACATTAACAATCGCAATAACATGGCTGGAGATGCAGACGCATATTTTCTCAGCGAGTCCGTGAGTATGCTAAGGAAGATCGAGATGGGCTCAGACAGAAGGCATTGGCTTGAATCTCTGAGACGGTCAAGACTGACTAATATCTGTTTCATTGTTATGTCAGAGCACGCGGGCATAAGAAGAAACCAGCAGACAGGCTTTCGGGCTTCGTTGCTGTGGGAAGAGGACGAGTCGAGGGGAGTGGACAGGCTGACATTTTGAACATCCTCAAGGGATGCAACTTTGACCAGGTTGCAAGAATATCATGTAAAACGGGTTGAAACTAGACAAGAGCGCCATGTGGGAAGCCAAATAAGAATGGTCAATACACACAAAACTGTTGTCATTGAAACTCGCTACACACCGTAGAAGATATTGAGGAGGTGATTTTAGCATGTTTGACTAATAGTTCGAGTGAGAGTTATCTTTTGACTAATTAGCAAAGTGCTGTTCTCCGTGGCGAAGGTCTTTTCGGCACGATTCGTAAGCCCACTAACCCGGGCGTTCGAAACACAGCTGCGACCGATTTGGCAGCAGTCCGCTTGCGCTGGGTTTTAATAAGGCGCAATCAGGCGAACCCATTCTGACTTCGGAGGCACTCTAACTCTTGAGTATTAAGCAAATCACTTGAAAATGGAACGGATTGGGACGAAAATCCAAAGAGGCGCTTCAATTGAAGTAAACAAAGGACTCTTTTCTGCGTCTTTAAAGGTATTGGGTGAATTTTGCCAGCTCCATCATCAATTTAGATGCTAGAGGATTGTAGGATCATGACCCATGCTTGCTTTAGATAAAGTATCCGAAGAACATGTGCATGCTGCATACGCTCAAAATCCACCGGCATTTGGGAATGGCACAGAATAGGCCGAATGGAATGCTATCCAATCAAATATTTAAGTTAGTGGCTTATCCTTTACAGGACAAAGCAGTCAACCCCAATATGTGTTGACTATTTGTGATTTCTTGGCACGTTTACGGTTTTACATTACTTTCTAAACGACCGGCACTTAAACCTTTGTATGAAAACCAACGAATGGCGACCTGTCCCCAAATCGTACGCAGCTGTGTTTCGAACGTAGTATGCGGATTACGAATTGCATTCATGACTCCTTCGCCACAGCATGCTAAAATCTACGTACAATCGATTCATTATAGTATACGTGGAGATCAGATGTGTACCGCCAGGTAGATCTATTGTCTCTCGAATTGCCTTCATGGCATGCTTAGCTTATAGTGAGTGTTAATTATTCCAGCTGGTCAGTAGGAAAAGAGGCACAAGCAAACCGAGAAAGAATACACTGAGAATGTATTAGAGTGAGTCCGAAGTACCAAGAATTTAGATCTATAGAGAGACATGAATGCCTACGCCAGTTGGCAGATGACCTCATGATAATGATGATGATGACGCCTACGATATGGGACTGAAGTATGGGGTCATTTGATTTGATTTGATGTTTGATTTCTAATTATTCTCTTAAATTTACTCCCTAACAAACAGTGTCAAAATTTGAATCTCCAACAGTTAATAATAGAACAAACCAACATAGACTGAGAAAGGACTATACATGTGAGGTAATTACTACTAGAAACACATCTTACATAGGCTATGCATTTGAAGCAATTACTGCTAGAAACATCACAATCTCATATAGGCATTACATTTGGTGACGTAGGCTATGCATTTGAAGCAATTACTGCTAGAAGCATCACAATCTCACATAGCCATTACATTTGGTGACGTAGGCAATGTATTTAAAGCAATTACTGCTAGAAACATCACAATCTCACTTAGAACTTGCATTACATTTGAAGCAATTACTGCTAGAAACATCGCGCACATCGTCTATATATTTAGGGCAAAGAAACATCACTCTCTCACATGGGCTATACATTTCAAGAAATTACTTCTAGAAACATCACAATCTCACAAAGGCTATACATTTGAAGCAATTATTAATAGAAACATCACTATCTCACATTGACTATACATGTGAAGCAATCACTACTAGAAGCATCACTATCTCACATAGGGCCTTCTAGAATTGCATTTTATTGACCTCTGGGAGCCGCGGCGACGAATGTCCTCAAGCTTATAGCCCTTCGTGTTAGGCGAGCGGCTAGCTATTCATGGAAGATTGGGGCCAGTGCTTGCGACTGCTATAGTCATTGTTACCGGCATGCGCAACTGATACCCGACCAGCGTCTATCGATCACACATGCTAGGGTGTTCTAAGCTGCTATTTGCTTAATGCATAATACAACGGTCGGAACACAAACACGTCTGTAGTTGTTATTATAAAAGTAGGCGGAACAACACAGGGATAAGGGATAAATAAATGGATAATGTGTGTTTGTTGGTAATCTTCTCAATAACAGGCACGGGCTTTGCTATTTATTTTTATTTGACCTTGTTGGGCATTTCTGTGTACCGAACATCTCAACACGTGTGTACTGGGTACGCGTTACATCATGTGCTTTTTATAAGTACTTTTGTTTCAATGTCCAGTTGTGACATTAACGCTGTCTATTCCAATTGTTTCTTTCACTCCTGTAATGTGATTGTATAACAGAAGAATTAATGCGCATTCTAATATATACTAGTAAGTAGAGGGAAAGTGTCCTCGGGGGTGAGCAATAAAGGGATGACAGAAAACCCCCGAGGCTTAGACGCAAAGTCCGGTCGACCTTGAGGGGAATCATGAAACGTGTTTATTCATGGTTATATATCACTACAGAAAAATAATGGGCTTTACACGAGTCTGGACAGATCAAACGTAGATCGGTTTGCCTTTCCTCATTCTATTACACATTGGCACCTTGCCGTCTTGACAGACGATAGTTTGTGCTCTAAAAAGGCATAATAACTTTTAACTATGGCGGTAGCGAGTGTGACTGATAAGGCCAATTTGCGCTGTAAATGTCCGTTCACAGTGGGTGCATGTGAACACGTGGTCATTTCCACCATCATGCACCATCTTACGTCTCAAACGCTTGGTGTGTGACTTTTCTGCAATAATTTTCTCCTTTGACTTTATTCCATTTCTGATATTTGCCCTCCATGCAACACGTTCAGCGGCGACTTGCTCCCAATGTGCATTATCAATGCCTGTATCAATCATGTCCCGCTTACACACATCTTTGTATCGTAGTAGAGGCCGACCCTGAGATCTCTTACCCATCTGTAATTCACCAAAAAAGATATCCTTTGGTATTCTACCATCATCCATCCTCCTAACATGTCCTATCCATCTAAGTCTACGAAGACTGAGCATGGAATAAACTGTCACACAGCCTGATCTTTCCAATACTTCAGTATTTGTGATTTTGTCTTGCCACTTAATACCAAGAATTCTTCGCAGACACCGCATATGAAAGCTGTTTAAATTGTTCTCTTGGTGTGAGTAAGTTGTCCAGGTTTCACTGCCATAGAGAAGAGTACTAAGGACACAGGCTTGATAGACAAGGACTTTTGTTTTGGCAGTAAGCTTCCTGTTCTCCCAGACTCTTTTTCTTAACCTGTTCATTGTTGTTGCTGCCTTACCAATCCGGATGTTGATTTCCTGATCTAAGGATAATTTGCTATTTACCACTGATCCTAGATATGTAAAATGGTCTACTATCTCTAGTTCGGCGTCGTCAATAAAGATTGATGGTACCCCATGTGCACCTTGTGACATAATCTGTGTCTTCTTTTTGCTAATTGTTAAACCAAATTCAGAACAAGCATTGGAGAATGCAGATAGTAGACATTGCAATTCTTCCTCAGAGTGGGTCGTAACTGCAGCATCATCTGCAAAAAGCAACTCTCTGATCAGTACCCTCCTAATTTTGGTCTTAGCCTTCAATCTCTGAGCATTGTAGAGGCCGCCATCTGAGCGTGAGTGAATGTATATACCACCATCCTGATCACGAAATGCATATTTCAGTAGAAGTGAAAAGTATATTCCAAAGAGGGTGGGAGCTAGTACACAACCTTGCTTAACTCCACTCTTGATTTCAAATTCTTCAGAAGTTGCACCATCAAACTTGATTATACCCTTCATGCCTGTGTGGAACGATTCCACAATGGACAGAAGAGTTGGTGGGCAGCCAATCTTCTTTAGTGCCTTGAACAGACCCTCACGACTGACCAAATCAAATGCCTTTGTGAGGTCGATGAAGGCAATAAACAGTGGTTGATTCTGTTCACGGCATTTTTCTTGCATTTGTCGCAATGAGAATATCATATCAGTGGTAGACCGGTTCTGTCGAAAGCCACACTGTGATTCGGGGTAGACTTGATCTCCTAGGACCTGAAGTCTGCGCAGAACAATCCTGGCAAATACTTTCCCAACAATACACAGAAGTGAGATACCCCTATAGTTGTTACAGTCGCTCCGATCACCCTTGTTCTTGTACAGCGTTATGATGTTTGAATCTTTGAAATCCTGTGGGACTTGTCCTTCACGCCAGCACAGCTCTATTAGCTGGTGGATCTGTAGAGTGAGTGTGTCTTGCCCACTCCTGATAACCTCTATTGGAATCCCATCCTTACCTGGAGCCTTGCCAGATGCAAGTTCATTTATAGCACACTTAACTTCTGTTATGGTGGGAAGTGTGTCCAGGTGGTCAAGAGTTGGCAGGGCCTCTATGGCGTTGAGGGCATCATCCGCTAGTTTGGTCTCACTTGAGTAAAGCTCCAAATAGTGCTCTACCCATCTGTCCATCTGCTGTTTCTTATCAGTGATGACTTCTCCAGTCAAGGTTTTCAGCGGTGCACTTCTTTTGATCACTGGACCACAGGCTTTCTTTATTCCTTCATACATGCTTCTTATGTCTCCCTTATCACTTGCGATTTGAATGGACTCACATAACTTGATCCAATAATCATTTGCACACTGCCTGGCAGCCTTTTGCACATCCTTCCTAGCTTGCCTTAGCTCACTCAGAGTGTTACGCGTTGGTCTTTCCTTGTTTCTTAAGAGAGCTTTCTTCTTCTTATCAATCAAGGGCTGCAGAGTCTCGCTGTTGGCGGCAAACCAGTCCTGCCTCTTATGATCCACAGTGCCGTAAACCCCTACGGCAGTTTTATAAAGAGTTTCCTTAATTTGACCCCACTTTTCATTTACTGTACAATTTTCTGGTGTATCAGTGAAAGCGTCTTCAAGTTGCTGTTGAAACTGAAAGCACTTTTCAGGATCATGAGTGTTAATAATATTAATCCTGGGGCTAGATTTGTGTTTAGCTGTGTAGATTCTCTTTGGTCTCAGTCTAACTCTTGCAACAACCAAAGAATGATCTGTATCACAGTCAGCACTGTGGTAACTACGAGTCAATGATATATGGTTCAGATGTTGTCTCCGTGTGATGATGAAGTCCAGCTGGTGCCAATGGCCGGATCTTGGATGTTTCCATGTGACCTTATGCATCTCTTTTGTTTTAAAAAAAGAGTTTGTAATACATAGGTCATTACTGGTGCAATGCTCCAGCAGCCTTTGCCCATTTTCATTCATGCGACCGATGTTGTATTTTCCAAGGGACACTGGCCATGAACTCGAGTCCTTGCCCACACGAGCATTGAAATCACCGAGCATATAAATGTAGTCAGATTTTGGAACTGCCTTGATCACGGAGTCTAACTCCTCATAGAACAAATCCTTCACATCATCAGAGGAATCGAGTGTCGGTGAATATGCAGTAATAATGGTGGCAAACCCACAAGAGGTTGCCAAGCGCAGGGATAATAGTCTTTCATTTCCTCCTGCTGGAATTTCAATCATTCCAAGTAGCGAATTCTTCACTGCAAAGCCCACACCGTGTTGCCTTTTTTCTGCCTGCCCTCTACCCTTCCAGAAAAAGGTGTAGTTGTTTTCCCTGAGTGACCCTTCCTCAGCGAGGCGAGTCTCCTGCAGGCCAGCAATATCAATGTTAAGACGATTGAGTTCGGCATCAATCACAGCCGTTTTTCTCACATCATCAATATTGGTCAAGTGTTAAGACCAGGGATGGAGTTATTGCCTCTCCATAGCACAAAGCCTGGGCTAAAATATAGAGATCATGTGTTGCCCATGCAGCATGATCCCTCTCTCGGCCTGCCTAGTTCACTCCAGAGGAAAGGTAACACCCCTACATCTGGAACAAGACAAGCTGCAGAAGCTGTCGGATCAGCAAAGCAATGCTCTAACTGTCCGCCTGTCGGAGCTTCGATCCTAGACCAGTCGCCAACCAAGGCTTAGGGCCTGGTCTGCCCTGCCATGACAATTTTGTCTTTAGCTTGCATTTCCTCGCACCAGGGTAAGGCTTGTACCCTCCCAATTGCGCTCTTCCGCCCGAAGCCGTTGGCACAATGTGGGGTGTCGGGTTTGGTAAGCGCCGCCCAACGTTCGGCGCTAACAGAAACCAGGTAGTACCGTCGACTGTTATACGGTAGCTCAGTCATATCTGACTAAGACCTGACAATCCAACAATCTGTCAAATTCTATTAGGCGCTCTATAAATCAGTCTCTCTAGACCCTACTAAGAACACATATTCTCACGACTATTGCTTTCAATATTTATGTTGTCTTTTATGTCTTTGAAAGTTAGAAACAGAGTTCTTGCATAGAACCAGTTTTAACATACGGCTGCGAATCCTGGACAATTAGTAATCAGGCGAACAACTTCCTGGAAGCCTTGGAGACGTGGTATTATATAAGATTGCTAAAAATTAATTGGACAGTCAAAATGAGCCATCGGGACGTTATAAGGGAAGCTGAGTAGCACAGACAACTTATCATAAACATCAGAAAGAGGCAGTCATCGTTTTTGGCCACGTTATGAGAAGACAAAAAAATGGACCATGTGACAACCGGAACGATTTGCGGAAAGAGAGATCGAGGAAGACAGCGTGAGAAGATTCTTGACAGTCTTGACGGAAGGGAATCAACACTCGAATTGATCCATGACGTTGGAGATCGTAATTTGTGGAGAGGCATGATCGCCCACACCAGCCAGCAAGGCACAGGATGATGGTGTTTGTTTTACTGCACTTTTGACTCGATCCCAGAGCGTCTTCTCCTCATCAGCCTTATCAATAATACATAACGCTCGCTGACCATAGAAGCGACAACAACCTGTTCATTTCCTAGCAGACACGCTTGCCCTGTGGAAGTCCTCGGCTAGTTGTGATAAAGCAATCCGAATAAATACAAAATATGACCTGGTAGTTCGACGAAAGGAGAAACATACATAGACACAAGTGAACGTTTCGGTAAAAGTAATTTTGTAGAACGAGAAACGACAAACCATAATAAACAATCAAAAAACAGAACACTTAGTCGTAATCCATTGAACATAAAAACTAGGAACCCTCCCTCAATAGTTATGATAATGTGTCATATTACATAATCGATGTGTATAATATGTATGTGATTGCTATAAGTGAGTTATTAGTTATCTAGTAATGAGTTATATATATATATATATATATATATATATATATATATATATATATATATATATGTGTGTGTGTGTGTGTGTGTGTGTGTGTGTGTGTGTGTGTGTGTGTGTGTGTGTGCAAATGTGTGTATGAGAGAGAGAGAAAGATAGCTTATATGTAGTCAGGTCCGAAGAATCATGTCTGTTCTTTCTTAGATGCTTTGTGATTTTAAGTACAGTAAAACAAACCTCCGTGTGCCGTTTGCTCTACAAACATATGGGTCTCTCACTATATACTAATGAAGCTTAACGGGGATATTTACTTTAACAATTAGTTATTCAACTTTCTGCCTGGTTTAGAGAATTATGACGATAGCTACAACAGTTCTATAATATTATGATTTGAACACATTAGGAAATGTTTAGGAAATCATCTTCTTTCGTTCGCTGGAGATCTGTCTATATCTGCAATGTTGTCTCTTGAATGAATGTGTGTTTTTAGTTCCCTCACTTGTCCATATAGTTTATATTCCACCGTTTTTTCTCTAGGCCAGAAGATATGTCGTATTTTGGGCAGTCGTGGAGTATGTGATCTGCGGCGCCACTCTAAATGTGCACAGGAAGTGGTGTGTGGAATAACGTACAATGTTCCTTTTTGTTTTTAACTGAAACCGGTGGAAGTGTAGTAAAGCTGTCAAACTGCAATGAGTAAATCAATAACCACGAAAAGTGGAACTGATCAGCTTTACGAGAATACAATCATAAATGATACAGTTCACGTTGCGGTTAGAAAGCCTTCGTCAGCACACAAACAACAAACATATACTGATATAATGACATCTCATACGTTACAATTTCACATAGCTCGTGTACCTCAGACGAATATATAGGCACATATTTGAAAAAACTAGCAGGCACGTCAATCAAACATCAGCCGACCTGCAGGAAGGCAGGGAGGAAGGGAGGGAGGGAGGAAGGAAGAGAGGAAGGGAGGGAGGGAAGGAAAGAAGGAAGGAAGGGAGGAAGGAAGGAAGGAAGGAAGGAAGGAAGGAAGGAAGGAAGGAAGGAAGGAAGGAAGGAAGGAAGGAAGGAAGGAAGGACGAAATCATATAATATAACAACAGATTAGTCATTTGGAGTGATATGTAAAACAAGGTAAAGGACTACATTAGGCGTACTGAGTATATGGTTCTGGCTACGTATTTGTATTGACCCATGGGCACTTGGTACGTGATATTAACAATATAACGCCGACAATCTTTACTTCCATGACATTTGAAGGTACCCATTTTAGTTGCGTACACCCTGGAACCTGGGTTAATTTTTAAAAACCTGCTCGATGGATATTCGGCCGAATGACCACCGAGTTGGCAGGTAAGTGGGTAACACTGCGCAACGCAGTTCCCCACAATGTCTTACACAACTAGGCACAGGAAATACCGCAGAAATCACTTGCTCAAGCGTTAGAAAGAAATGTATCGAAACTGTGAGGCACAATCGATGGAGCTGAGAGAAGACATCATAAATAGCATACGATAGTAATATCAATAAACATTGATAGATAGCTTGCCGACCCTGCTGTTTCTTTCTCATGAAACATTGCATTCGAAAATTATGTGTCTGTTATAGCATAACCCAAATACACAGAGACAGACATTCAGACGACTAGTTACATAAAAGACGTGGCTGTATAAAGATATAACAAAAAGAATGCCCTAATAATGGCAGTGAGCTTCCCACAATGTCCCAAAACCACTGAGTTAGGGGTTTGAAATCAGCCGCAGATGATTTGGAAGCAGACCGCTTTGCGTTGATTGTCTATGGCATGAGCATCGGCTGTTCAGATAGCAATAGCAAATTACTAAATGTTAAAAAATTGCCTAGTAAATCACACAAAGTCATAATATGCTGGGGTTGATTGCGACATCCCGTAAACAACATGCAACTGACTTTAACCTTAACAATATCAATATACGTAGGCAAGTTTAACCTTAACAATACCAAAATACGTACGTAAGTTTAACCTTAACAATAGCAATCTATGTAGGTAAGTTTAACCTTAACAATATCAATATACGTAGGTAAGTTTAACCTTAACAATATCAATTTACGTAGGTAAGTTTAACCTTAACAGTATCAAAATAAGTAGGTAAATTTAACCTTAACATTATCAATATACGTAGGTAACTTCTTGAAGCGATCGTTTCTTTCATTCGACACGTATCAAGGGGAAATGTAGGTGCATGTATGTATTAAACCATAACCCAATCATCCATACAGACAAACACGCACGTAACCACACGTAAATACACTTAAACACACCCACACACACAGTCTTTCACAAAGAGAACGAAGGAAAGACAGCCAGACAGAACGAATTTTATCTTCAAAGCTTTATGAATTGGCCACAGGCCCATTTTTTCCTGCAATTTTGAGAAGGAGTGTGTATGTAAGAGAGGGGGTGAGGGTGTGTGTGTGTATGTTTGTGGTGTAAGAGAGGTAGAGAGATATATAGAGAGGGAGAGAGAGGGAGAGAGAGTGTTTGTAAGAGAGAGCGGGGGGAGAGCGTGAGAGAGGAGAGACAGCCAGACAGAGCGAATTTTATCTTCAAAGTTTTATAAATTTACCAGAGAACCATGTTACAATACGTCTTACCTGTAACTCTGAGAGAGAGAGAGAGAGAGAGAGAGAGAGAGAGAGAGAGAGGGAGAGAGAGAGAGAGAAGAGAGTAAGAAAGGGACGGATAGATGGAGAGAGAAGAAGAAGAAGAAGAAGAAGAAGAAGAAGAAGAAGAAGAAGAAGAAGAAGAAGAAGAAGAAGAAGAAGATGAAGAAGAAGAAGAAGAAGAAGAAGAAGAAGAAGAAGAAGAAGAAGAAGAAGAAGAAGAAGAAGAAGAAGAAGAAGAAGAAGAAGAAGCAGCAGAAGGAGGAAGAGGAGGAGGAGGAGGAGGAGGGGGGAATAGGAGTAGGAGGAGGATGAGAAATCGTTCGAGGGAGAGAGATAGGGAAGGAAGAAAGGAACAAAGGTCAGAGACAGCGAACGAGACATGAAGACTATGGTGAGAAAATGATTCATGCTTCACTTGCCTTTGTTAACAGTTCCACGGGAAATGAAATTTACAAATGTTGCGCCTTGTAGAAGCTTGTCAATCGATCATGGAAGCCATCAGATGGGAAAGTCATGTGAGCGACCCAGAATGCATGAGGTCTGGCGAAACTAGGCCAAGATTCCACACTACATACGAAATAGCTAGGAGGAAGACGGATGTAGTGTGGGGGAGGAGAAATATATATATATATATATATATATATATATATATATATATATAATATATATATATATATATATATATATATATATATATACGCATATCCTATTTTTACAGGACTTCGCTGTCAACACCAGCATTTTACCGCTGTTGTTGATGTCTTGGCAAGATTACGCTCGGTAGTTTGCCATTGCTTTCTGAGCGACCGGCTCACAGACCCCCGTAAGTAACCAACGCGACTCGATCCGCTGCCTAATCTCGCGCAGTTGTGTTCCTCTACGTGGATATACAGGACTACGGAGAAAGTCATTAACGCCTTCGCCAGGGAGATCGGTTATATATATATATATATATATATATATATATATATATATATATATATATATATATATATATATATATATATATATATATATATATATATATAACATTGGAGGTAATTAAGTTGGTATGCATAACAGTAATAAGTAGGTAGGTAGGTTGGTTCATTTGTTGGTTGGTAAGAAAGGTAAGCAGGTGGGTGGGTAGACAGATAGGTTTCTTGGTAGCTAGGTGGATATATTAGGTTGAGTAGATAGGCATGTACTGTGGCGGACCGGCCAGGGTGTCAGCTTGCCCTGATGGCAAGTAGGCTCTGACGCCTCTGAATATGTTATAAATGTTAATATTTTTAGTAGCCTTGTCCCTGGCAACCAAAATGTTTATACCTAGTCCGCCACCGGGTAAACTGACAGGCAGACAAAAAGGATCCGTCCTTACCAGTTTTCTCTTGAATCTGGGACACATACATGCGCGAAGCAAGAAAATAATCCCTGTTATAAAACACCATCACTAGACACCACTATTCCAAACAGCGAGTACTGTAGTTGAATTTGTAGAATGGAATCAAGCCACCTCTTTTCTCCACATTATGTATATTTTCGCAATCCATCATAACAGAGACTCCGGATATTAATTATTCAACGGAAGCAGTAGACGCCGCAGAAGTGGTTCGTGATAATCAGAAGTCAGACGTTTACATTCAATGTGTTAAATAACCAAATAGGGCTTGGTTTAATGGTGCGCAAACTAACATATAACTACCAAGAAACCTATTCCTGCGTTGGTGTAAATTTCAATAACACTGCGAAGTGTCTAACAATCGCATTTAACACGTTCGGTATGTTTTAATCTCGTTGATTTTACCTTCATCCGCGACACGAACATTGCATATCACTTGGTGATATGACATCATAACATGTTCACCAAAATATCTGAAATTGCTGGTTGTGAGCGAGTAATCCCTACAAGCAAAGCCGTGTAACCAAAACTAGAACTCTCCCCTTAAAAACGGAAAACCACAATAAAGAAAAACACGTGAAGCCCAGCAACAAATCGATTGGTTCTTGCTTCGATCTGTTATGAACGAATACGTCACGTCTACGACAGAATTCCAGTTAATACTTGCCTGTATAATAGCAAGCTTGAGATGTTCAGTGACGTAATAATGCGACTTGCGTAAAAAACTAGAAATATACCAGGTTGTTGTGATTCTCATAACAAAGCGTGTGCAATGAATGTCCGCTGTCCGATCTGTTGTTACTGTAAATATTCTATTCTTCTGGCTCCATCCGTTTTTGAAAAATCTCTTTCCCTTAACAACATTCGTTTGTGTCGACATGCTTCGCGTTTCCCATTAAGCGTTATGCAGATCCACATTTGATGAGCTGAGTAATCAGGGAGTGAATTTCTTTCATGTCTGAAGTCTTTATGGGCAATACATTTTTTTAAAATGAAAACGATATTATTGAAGCTAGCGTGTGCTATAATTAAATGACAAAAGCTTCATAGCTAAATTAAGAATGCAATTTTTGTTAAAGAAACAACCATGTTTGTTAATTTGTTCTTTAATACTTCATCTCTTTGGCGGGGAAAAGCCCAACTTGCGGCTCGAGGGTCCTTGCTGTCCACAAAGTTGTAGATTGCAGGTCAGCATGGCCGAACGGATAAGAACGGATGTTCTTAAATATCTAGTGTGTTGATACCGAGGTAAGGGGTTCAACCCTTACACCGGACAGTTGGACTAAAATGTTGACCTATCGTCCTTGACTTGGGAACGTAAATTACAAGTACCTCTGGAATCGGAGTGAGTTCGCCAGATGGCGAGGGACACTGTTAACAGGGAAAGCAAATCCACACGCAAAATTCAGTCTAGCTTTACTAGAAGTGGTGTATCTGAATTACGCTTGAGTTCAAAGCGAGCGAGCGAGCGCCAAAACAAAACACACACAAAACAATGTTGTTTAATATGGCCCTGGTGGGCAATTAAGAATCATCCCATGCAGATTATTACAACACACGAATAAACATATTTTCTAAGACAATTAGGGCGTTCTAATCTTTTTAAACATTTCGAGACGGCTAAAACACGTTTTGTGTGAAATTTTCTATTTAACTATTGATTTGCAAAAAGAGTCCTGAAAACAAGATTTCGATATATTAACATTAACATTTACTTAAATACTAATTGCTTCCCTTAAGTAAGAGCAAGACAGCGTACAATTGCATATTGTTACCATTAATAGTTGGGAGATCAAGTAGAGCAGTCGCACGTTTGCCTGCCGGTAATGTGTTTAAAATTGCCCTTAGGTGAGAATTTTGGTTAATTGGCCTGGGCTGCCAGATTGGCTCAGCCTAAAATTGGTATCAGGAAATATTCTGGGGAGCAAAGGCGGCCGACATACTCACATCATCTATTTAATGCTGATTGGTTTAAACACATGGGGTTGCCACCATGCCCCTAATGAGCGGCGGAAGCGTAGCTGCTAGACGCTCGCTTGCCGTATACCTATTCTTAGGTTCGATTCGTATCTGGGCGGTTTCGAATTTTTTTTAATTGACTGGGCTCCCAGTGCAACCCAGCTTAAAATGAATACCAGGAAATCTCTTGGGAAGTGAAGGCGACAGACGTGATACCTCCTACTTCACCCACTGAGTGACATTTGGTCTATGACAATGTGGCTCTAGCTTCATATGTCCAATGCACTTTAGGCGTGCAAAAGGGACCTTTACTCACTTTACTTTTATCATGCACCCAGTGGGCCTCGCGGCGTGAAAGGGAATACTGTGCATACTTTACTTTATACCATTGCTAATCTTAGCTATACAGCTATACATAGATTAATATGAACAATAAATTACATTATAAGAACAGGAAATTACCAGAAAGCTTCTCATTTGGTAGATTTTGTGTACCTAATCGTTAGGAAGTTATGCTGACAATGGTATGGCCGCGTTAGAGCGAGGATTGTAATCGTGCACCATTAGCTAACTACGGGAGGAAAAGACTGAGCACCTACTGCTACGTGCACTCAGGTCTATAAACTGATGGTCCTAACACTTCACATACCCATAGTATATCCCTATTACGGGACGTTTTTTTTTTTTGTTTTTTTTTGTTAAATATCCTGTTATTTTCACTACCAGCAGAACTAACTTATCATACGACCAAGCGAACTTGGACAATGGGGAAGAATTCGATGCCACCTTTTCGTTTTGACAGACGACAGTTTGTAAAATGGAGTTATACCTCTCCGCAACATAAAACTTGGGCTGAATTTAGAGACCGTGCGTTCTCCATGCAGCATGATCCTTCTCTCGACCTTTCTTGTTTACTTAAATAAAGGTAACACCAATACGCCTAGAACAATACAAGCTACAGAAGCTGACGGGTCAGCAAAGCAACGCACTAACAGTCCGCCTGTTGAAACTTCCATCCTAGATTAGTTGTCTACTAAGGCTTAGGGCATGGTCTGCCTTGCCATGGCATATAGTCTTTAGCTTGTAATTCCTCGCACTAGGATAAGGCTTGTATACCCCCAGTTGCGCTCCTCCAATTGAAGCCGTTGGCACAATATGGGGTGAGGTAGGAGAAGTGCCTGGGGGTTCTTGGCAAAAGCTAATGGTCGGCATTTGGTGCAGGAGAGTCTGGCGTATGATAACACAACATCTAGCTTAAGAATGGAGGTGGAGGCGGTCAGTGCAGCTTTCCGCTGGATAGAGAACACGATACATACATACACACATTGTGATTGTAACTGACTCAGAAAGCATGCTGAGGAGGGTGAGAACAGGCAAGCTTAGTGCAGAGTGGCTTGCTTCGCTTCGGAGGTCACGGGTAGCAAGCATCACCTGGATCTTTTCTCCTGGGCATGCCGGTGTGCTGGGGATGAACAGGCGGACAGATTGGCTTGCTTGGCAAAACTTGGAGGAGTATTGATGCATCACAAAACAGACGTGGTTGCGGCCTTGTGGGAGCACGTGTACACCTCGGAGGAGCAATTAATGGATCACCATAGTCTGGTAAGAATGAGGCAGCGAGGTGTGACGAGGGGATCTGGCCGACGATCGACGCTCAGAGGAAAAGCGAGACGGACATATAATCAGATTGCTACTGGAACTATTAGTGTTGGAACTCTTCGCTGGCTGCTGAGGATGGGGACGGAGCGCTTATGGGAATGTCCCGAATGCTATGATGTCGGTTCCTAAATCAATCAATCAATCAATCTATGGGGTGTCGGGTTTGGTGAGCGCCTCTCAACGGTCAGTACTAACTGAAAGCAGGTAGTATCGTCTACGGTCATATGTTCTGGGCTTGAACAAGTTCTTACAAGTTTGCAGGGCACGCGCCTACCTCAGTGTTAACGCAAACACACAACATCCACTGCATAGTGAAATTATGAAGGTGAAGGGCAGCAGGTTAAAAAGAGGACGGTCGTGGATGGGTCAAGCCGAAGACATTCTTCAACAGGTGTGTTCACTTGAGGACTTAGAACCTGGCGAGGAGTGGGTGCAAGTGCCAACAGATTTCTGCACATCCTTTTCAGTTTGCATCCAACTAGATAGAAAATGCAGACAAGAAAATCCGGCTGCTGTGGAGGCTGAAGTACAAGCTGTGATTTTCGAGAATTCGCTAGACGGTAATGCGGTCATCTACACAGATTGGTCGGTCGTCCGACATGTGAGAAGCTCATGGGCCTTTACAGCTCGGGCCGGAGGGAGAATTGTGAAGGGGACTCTGGTGCTTTCACTGAAACCACAAGTAGCCTGACTATGGAAGTCATGGCAGTAAGTAAAGCAATAACATGGCTCGAGACACAGACATTCACTAGGGCATGTTTCCTTAGCGACTCAATGAACATGATCAAGAGGATAGAGGAGGGGTCGATCCGAAGAGAATGGTTGCTGCCTCTGGAGCGGTCTCGGCTGACAAAGATTAGTTTCATCTTCGTGCCAGGGCATGCGGGAGTCCAAGGAAATGAGCGGGCTGACAAGCTCGCAGGTGAGGCTACTGTGGAGGGCGGACGCGCCATGGACCAGGCTGACATTCTGAATGCTCTACGAGAAGTAAGACTCTTGAGTGAACCAAGTGATGACTGTGAATCTACAACCATGGCCAGACTGCGAAAACAGCAAATTAAAAGAGGGGTGTCCAAACAAGAACACTACGCAGGAAGCCAAAGAAGATTGATAAACCAACACAGAACTGGCGTCGTTAGCCGCTACACGCTGCGGGATTTGCTGAGAAGGGGATCCGAGCACTTATGAACTGAATGGTTCGATGTGCAATGAGGATGATCTGTCGACTAACTAACTAACTAACGGTCATATGTACTAAATCGGTATATTATTGTATGTCTCCAATATCTCTCGTAGTTGCGTGCGAGTGTATATTCTCGTAGCTCCATATATACGACAGTCTAGTCTCTTTGGAGATGTGGTTTTATATAACAATGTTGAACATTCCTTTGATAGCCAAAATGAGTTACCCATTGACGTTTTTGAGAGACACCAGGCAACTTTTCACAAACATCGGAAAGAGACAGTCATCATTTTTGTGTCACATTTTGAGAAAACAAAAATTAGAACATAGTGTGTCAGCTGAAACAATTTTTTGGAAAGAGAGATAGGGAAAGGCAAGGGGATAAAATTCTTGGCAGGCCTGTGTTATGGAAAGGAAGTGTGTCAGCTCACGTTGAAACATGCCGTCTGAAACTGCAAACTGTGGAGAAACACAATCGCCCATACCACTCGCCATGAATCTGTACTCCACTTGGCAAATGCATCGGCAAACGTTCTGTAATCCTTTTTTCTGCACAAGCATCTGCCATTTCGCCAGTGCTTTTGAATATTCACTTAGCAAGATACCTATGAAAAGGGCAACAGGTATTGGGCGTGTTATGATATAAGTGGACGATGTCCTTGTTTATAAACATGGGAGAAACAGGGTGGAAATCTCTAGATAAATGCAGGTTGCGATTATTAACGTGAGTGCATTAATGCACAGAAACGGCTTCCGTCATCAGCCCTGACAAAGCAGCTGTGTCATTGTGCTCTTTAAATAACAAAACTGTAGAGACGATGTTCCGGACATCTCTGCCAATGGCAGTCTGATCAAGAGAGAGAACAGGTAAGTGACCAGGAGTAACTTTTGACAGAAGTTTTTCTATCAAGTAATACTTGATCAAGAAAAACATAACTCCCGGTTCACATAAGCAATACTATTATGTGGTTATTTGCCCCTTAGCAGATGCCGCCGTTGGTGTGTGAAGGAACGTCATATTTTTTTTTTTTTTTGCGCTGGCTCGTTTTAACTCAAGCGTATTCCATACACACTACTTTTAGTAGTGCTGAAATGAATTTTGCGTGTGGATTAGCTTTCCCTATTCACAGTGTCCTTCGCCATTAGGCGAACCTACTCCGACTTCAGAGGTACTTATAATTTACGTCCCCAAGTCAAAGAAGATAGGTCAACATTTTAGTTCAACTGTCCGATGTATGGGTTGAGCCCCTTACCTCGGCATCAGCACACCGGATGTTTAACAACATGCGTTCTTATCCATTCGGCCATGCTGACATCGGCCGTCACATATTGCAGGCCACGACATTTGAGGTGGGTGATCCTTCCACGTCGTCTTTCCTTCCAGACAATTCACAGTAAATTTAGAAAACTGACTGGTGCTAATCTTTATAAGGCTGGTACAACCACAATCAGTTACCCGTTCCCTCATAGGCTGGGATATAGAAACTTCATAGCGTTTCATTGCGAACCGAACAGGCGCATTCGATCATATCTGAGCATAACAACCACGAGCAGAGTAAATTATCGCACGCTAACGGGGCGCTCCGAGTGCATTTTTTATATTATTAAAATATATTATATTAAACAACGAAGCTTCGCGTGCCACTTTCTGACAGCTGGTGGGCTACAAGTGGCCCGCGGGCCGTGGTTTAGGAACCTCTGCTCTACATCATTATAAATGATTTATAAATGACAAACTATTCTTTGGTCATGTTATGAGAAGTGGAGCATTGAAAAACTTTATGACAACCGGTAATATCAGTGAGATAAGATAGAGAGGCAGAAGTAGACAGAGAGAAATGATGCTGGATGGATTGAGAAGGTGGCATGGAGGAATATCATCAACAGAGTTGATCCGAAACACTAAGGACCGAGATCTGTACTGAGACATGAATGGCGACGCCTGTGCACATGCGATGTTTTACCATTTTCAATATTATATTTATTATTCATTTTTTGTATCCTCAACGTGGGACTGCTATACTGTCTGCTTTATATGTCTTACCCCCAACATCCAACTTCAAAGTTAAAATATTCTGCTGTCTCTCAAATACTTCCGTCTGGATTGCATCATTATCGCCGATCGATACTTGAAAGCTCCCTATCAGAAATTCATTTCCCCAAGGGTTATAATTGTCGAAGAATTATAGAAGCTGTCGCTGCTGGCAACTTTATCCCTTCCAAGACCTCCTGAAAAGCTAAAAACAAAGAATATATTCAATGTCTCCGGAATTGAAATCTGAATTAAACATATATATTGGTTTTAGAAGCTAGAAATCACACTTTGGCCCTGAATTATAATGAAAAGCCTTCATTTTATTTCTTGCTGTCCAATCTGAATGTGCGCACTGTTAAAGACATTTGGAATTTGAAAGCTTTAACATTACAGGAAATGAGGTATGCGCAGTGCAGTAGGCTCATAACTCTTTAGAACTCTTTTAATCGCCTCAATTCACAAAGATAAATTGCAGAGAATATATTTCATCTTGTTAAATGCTGTCTTTACTTGCGCTATTTGTTTTTTCGTTCGCTTACTTTTGAACTCAAGCGTAGTCCATATACATGTTACTACTTCTAGTGCACAGGACTCATTTTTGGGCGTGGACTAGCTTTCCTTATTACCAGTGTCCCTCGCCATCAAGCGAACCCACTCCGACTTCTAAGGAGCTTGTAATTTGCTCCCCCAAGTCAAGCACGAAGAGTCAACATTTTAGTCCATTTGACCGGTGTGGGGGTTGAACCCGCTACCTCGGGATCAGCACACTGGAAGTTTAAGAGCGAGGGCTTTCATCAATTCGGCCATGGTGTCCTCAATTTGGGCTATTCTACATTTATTTTCCTTAACACGTCTTCCATCTGTTGTTACGGAAGTACCCAAATAATTAAATACATTGATTTGTTTCAGAATGGTTCCACGCAATTTGATGATGCACTTGGGTATACTTTTGTTTATTCTTCTCTGTGCGTGCATGCGTGCATTCGTGCATGTGTGTGTGTGTGTGTGTGTGTGTGTGTGTGTGTGTGTGTGTGTGTGTGTGTGTATGTGGTGTGTGTGTGTATGTGGTGTGTGCATGTATGGGGTGTGCGTGTGTGTGTATGTATGTGGTGTGTGTGTGTACGTGCGTGCGTGCGTACGTGCGCGCGTGTGTGTGTGTGTGTGTGTGTGTGTGTGTGTGTGTGTGTGTGTGTGTGTGTGTGTGTGTGTGTGTGAAGAGAAAAAAACCTTGACCAGGGTAGAGTGCAAAACATGAGAACGTATAATTATTAGATTGCACATAACTTGTCAACATTGCAATATTCAGAAATAATAAATATCCCAAGCAACTAATTTATGTTATTTCGATCCCTAGACATTTGGGATATTTGTTTAAGAGAGCACAATAAATACCTTCTTATTCATATTCTTACAGTCCACGCCATGTAACGTAAGTGTTCTTGTCTGGCCACCGCCTTCTTTCTCCCGCGCTTCTAATCATTTCTGATAACGACGTTCCTCCGTGCCATAATGTCAAATTGTCCAATAACTTCTCACTTCTACACCTACCTCTCCTCCTCTCCAGTTTTCCCCGTTACTTACCATACTCCAGCTTTCCCCATCTTATGACATGCCCTAAGGTTATGGACTGTCTTCTTTTGATGCTAGTAACCAGTTCTCTTTGTGAGTTTACGTTTTTTAAGATATCTTCATTGCACTTTCTTTATGTAAATATAAAGAGAAGAGAGGCTTGGCAAACACCATGCTGAGTGGAAAGATTAGTGGGAGAAGAAGCAGATGCAGACCGAGAGAGATGATGCTGGATGAACTTAGACTGTGGCATGGAAGAATATCATCCGCAGATTTGATCCAGAACAACAAGTTCAATGATGTGAGGAGATACAAAAAGTGCCTGCGCCAATTGGCTGGGCGCATGATGATGATGATGATGATGATGATGATGATGATGATGATGATGATGATGATGATGATGATGATGATGATGGTGATGATGATGATGATGATGATGATGATGATGATGAACAAAACTGACAGATTTGGAAACTACACGTCAATGTCTCGTAATTCGTGTTTCTGAGTCTCAAAACACATTGCGTAACTCAGTTTTTCTCAACCTTTATCGATTCGCGACTACTTACAAGTACTATATAAATGCCATGTAACTTGTAAAAAGTTTTTATGATAGTCAAGTAACCTGCAACCCAGTTTGATAATTGCAACACAACTTGCAATCTTGTATAATAATTGTCACGTAACTTGCAACCCCTTTTATACTAGCAATATAACTTGCAACTTGGTTTATATTACTTACGTAACATAGAACCCCTTTTATAATAGCCTGCCATTTCCTGTTTGTTTGTTGTTGTTGTGTTGTTTTAATAGCACGAAACATGGAATTCCCCCTTTATAACAACAACATAATTGTAACTCATTTTATAATAGTCAGGTAACTTGCAACCGCCTTTAACAAAGCCAGATAACTTAAACCCCCGTTTTATAATCGTCAGGCAATCTGCAACTTCCTCCTATAATAGTTGCGTTTATTGCAAGCTACTTTCATATATGCAATATAACTTCCCAATCCCTTTTCATACTAACCATTTAACTTGCAACTCCATTTTATAATAGCTAAGTAATTTGCAACCCCTTTGTTATACGAGGGCGAGTCAATAAATAAGTCACACAGTTCTGTGGGATGGCAAGTAAATGTAGTTGGTGTCTTCTACAGGTGTCACTCATTATGTGACAGCAACATCGAACTTTATATTACCGTTCGTCAGGTGGAGCTAGGTATCTCATGATCATGCGGAGCGCATAAACAAAATGGCGACTGTACTTACGGAGTGTACAACCAAAGAGCAACATACTGTTGTGCGGTTGTTGTTGTTTTTTTTTTTTGTGGGCAAAAGGACTGCCTGCAAAGGACATTCATAAGGAAATGCTTCCTGTTTATGCAGACTACCTGCCCGAATCAAAGCGTGCAATGGAAACATCCTTCTTCGCCTTATGTCCAAAAATTCAAGGTTACGCCATCAGCAGGGAAGGTTATGCTGACAGTATTCTGGGATTGTCAAAGGGGTGTTTTTAACCAATTTAAAGAAGAAAGGTGACAATGTGAATTCTGAACCGTACTGTGAAGTGCTATTGAAGCTTCATGGTGCAATTCGAAGAAAACATCCAGGACTGCTGACCAGAGGAGTGTTGCTCCTTCGTGTTTCTGTGAGTGGCAGCCATAGGTTCCGCCGAAACATGCAGAAATCGCCTAAATGCAACATTTCTGCCCATCTGGTTTATTACATAAAGTAGGACTACATGCCAGCCATGGTACACAACCTGTGGTTGTTGACAGATGCAAAATCAGTACTCGAGGCGCTCCTGTCTGGGAATTTGCCAGTACAAAGGGCACTACTTTCTTCTTCTTCTTTTTCTTCTTCTTCATCTTCTTCTTATTATTATTCTTCTTCTTCCTCTTCTTCTTTCGTTCGCTGAAATATGTCTATAACTGCAATGTTGTCTCTTGTATGAATTTAACTGCCTTGTTTTAGTTCACTCAGTGGTCCATAGAGTATATCTTAAACTGTTGTCTCTCAAGGCCAGAAGGTTTGCCTAGACATGTTGTATTTTGGGCAATCTTGGAGTGTGTGCTCTGCTGTCTGCGACGCCAATCCACATGTGTACATGGCTGATTCACCAATCTTGAGCTTTGCATACATGTGGTTGCGTAATCTATTGTGTCCTATTCTGAAGCGCAGAATAATGACTTGTTCTGGTCTGTCCATAATGTGGTAGTCATATTGTGCAGGATTTAGTGGCTTTCTGACTGATTTGATCATTCTTTTATCGTGGTGGTATGTAACGGGCACACCAGGCTGTTCTTCTTTTTCTCCTCCCTTAGCCAATCCATCAGCTCTGTCGTTTCCGGGTATTCCGCAGTGGGATGGTATCCACTGTATGGTAACCTTATGCTGACTGCTAAGTTCAGAGAGCAGTGTCCTTAGTACTGGAAATTTCCCAGACATGAGCGCCTCGAGTACTGATTTTGCATCTGTCAATAACACCACAAGTTGGGTACCATGACTAGTATTTAGTAATGTCTCTGTTGCTATCTTGATTGCCTCAATTTCAGCATCATAGTTATGGCAGTACTTTCCTGTTGGTACTCTGGCCGTGCCCATATTATTATTTGGGTATTTTATGTATACTCCCGCTGCTCCATTTCGAACAGCATTTTGTGCTGACCCATCTGTGTAGACTCGGATCCAGAGGTCCTGTGGGTATTCTTCATCAAGGAAGCTGAGAGTGGCTGTTCTGCGCTGTATACTGTTCGGTTCATCCTTGTCAGATATTCCTCTCACTTTTGTCTGGATTTGTAGTGATAGTCTATGTTCATCTTTTCATGGAGTTCGCTCTCGAATAGTTTTCAGGCGGGTACCAACTGTGGACAGGTCAGTGGTTTTTCTGCAGAGTCGTTTGGTCTGGTGGTTAAAACTACTTCTTTTCAACCGCCCCATAGCTAAGTTTTTACATCTGTTCCTCATAGGGTGGCCTGGCATGCTGAGGAATTTTTCTGCTTGTATTAGCATTTTTGTATCTCTGCGCTCCCTCAGTGCTTGTGTCCTCCCCATCTTCTCCATCTTCACTATAGGGGTTGATCTCATCCCTCATGTGATGACTCTAGGTGCTTGATTCTGCACCTTGTCAAGCTCGTGTAGTATGGTTTTTGATGCTGAACACCACGTCGTTGATCCGTGTTCCAGGTGTGGTCGTATGCTCTGTTGATAAACTTTGCTTAGTATTTTCCCACTTGCTCCCCATGTGGTTTCCCCTTAGTTTTCTCAGGATGGCTATTTTCCTTCTGGCTGTTGCTACTGCTTTGTTGATGTGCTTTCTCCATGTGAGCCTGCCATCAAATGTTACTCAAGGGTATGTTGGTTCTTTATCTTCTCTAAGAGGTATTCCATTTATCTGGATGATCCCTGCCTTTTGTTTCGGAAAGAGGGTAAATAGAGTGGTGCTGCACTTATCAGTGTTTATGCTGACACATCATCTATTTACCCATGCAACAAATGCATCTACAGCTCTTTGTAGCGATCTGGTGGCCACTGATGCATGTCAATTTGTGCTCCATAGAACCAGGTCATCAGCGTACATTGCCGCTTTAATTCCATGCGGTAGATTAGCAACAAGATCATTGATGAAGATTAGAAAAAGTGTGGAGGACAAGACTTCGCCCTGAGGAACACAGTGACGCAGTAGTACTTTCTTGCTCTTGAGTCTGTATATCTGTACTCGGGCTATTCTGTTGTACAAGTATGCTTTCACCCATTTGTACATTCTTCCATTGACTTAAAAGTTTCTCAGTTTCTTCATCAGACCTTCTTCAGATCTATCCATGCCGCAAGCACCAGCTTCTTCTCTTGGAATGAATCCTCAATTTCTTGAGAGAGGTAGGTTTCTCTGATCTTCTGTAGAGTAGCACTGCCTAAAGTCAGCCTGCTGTAGCACGGGGATGTTTTTACTTTCAATGTACCACTGCAGTCTGTGATTGATGATGCGCTCCAGTGTTTTGCAGAGACAGCTGGTGAGGCTAACTGGTCTGTAGCTAGAGGCAATGGAACTATCTTTCCCTGATTTTAGGAGGGGTATCATGATTGCTTCTCTCCAGGCTTATGGAACACTGCCTAAGGTCCAACTGTTATTGAAGATCTGCAACAGCTTTGCTTTGGCCTCTGTTCCTAGGTTCCTGATCATTTCATTGAAGATACCATCAGCTCCTGGTAACTTTTTCATTTTCAGTTTTGATATGGCTAGCTCCAGTTCGCTGACTGTGATAGGTGCCTCCAGAACTTCGTGTACTATTTCCTTCATTTCCCGGGAAGAAAGTGGAAAGTCGTCAGCGCGGTCGAAGAAGCCAAGGCAACACTCCAGCTGAAGGGGTCGTGGGCCACACACAGTCGGACATGAAAGCGTTCGCCTTCCGAAGCAATAATCCGATGTGTTCCAAAGCGACGACCAAGGAACGCAGGGACCTGGTGGTTAAGGAGATCCGCAAGGGGTGTGGGATGTGGATTTTAGTTCATGAGAATATTATGTTAAAAGTGTCTAGGGGATTTAATGATTCTCTGGTCACTTCAAGAATGCCAGGTGATCAGGGATATTTACCACAAACACCAGGAGAAAACTTTCAATCCTTGAAACAATGGCATCTGTGTGTAGGTTTCCCTTCCCACATCACCCTCTAAAGTTTATCTAGTGCCAGAAGACATTGATTGTTCACAACATATAAAGAACCACTGTTGAACACCACATTTACTTGATGTACACATCAACAAATTTTGGACCAACAGTTAAAGTATTAATTCAAGATCTCCGGGAAGGTTAACCCGGTCAACAAATGCCCGCAGAAGTCGGATGTGTCGGCCTAACGGCGCAAGAACGCAGCTTTGCTGTAAACAGGCACAACGCAGTCACATCCGAAAAAAGAATCCGGATGAACGCAGAAGAAGAAGAATTCAAGATCTGAGATAACATACATGAAAGTGTAATAGTCACATCGAATCTCTTTTACAGGCATGGGAATGAGTTGCATTATCAAAACACATTTAACACCTTTTTACCCAAGAAAAAAAAACAATATTATTACAAACAACACAACAACCACAAATTGGTTCTGCTAACTTGACTTATTTTACCTAGATAAAAGTACAACATTGGTCTAAGTGCAGAAAATCCTAACATATAAAACAGTTGGTTTTGACACCCTTTACAATTCTCATATTTACAAATAATGAGTTGGTGTCAAAATACTATATATATATATATATATATATATATATATATATATATATATATATATATATATATATATATATATATATATATATATATATATATATATATATATATATATATAAATATATATATATACACACACACACCATAACATAACCACCATTTGATTATAATTCATTACCAAATATAGCACTATTTACCTTGTACCTGGCATAGTAAAAAAAAACACATATAAAAAGCAATCTATACTAATAATTAAACTAATTAATTATAGTATTCCTTTAGGCATTGCGGGTGGGTATTCTTCTCCAGTGCGAAGCAGTTAATGTCCATAATTATTCGGGACAGAAATAAAATACTCACAGTCATGTTCTAATGTCCACTGAAGTTGGCTGCTGATTAATTATAATCCATATTAGGAAATAAATTCACCACATATCCCCTCCATTGGGGCTGAATTCACGAATCTTCTGTTGCGAATGGCTCGGTGTCAATGTGAAAATTTGGGTCTCAGGTTGATCATACTTCAGGAATTCCACTTAAGCTCTGCAGAAGGTAATTCCTTTTATCATCAGGTCTGATGAAAAGTCGACGTCCATTCAGCTTCTCGGCTTATAATATCCGAATACTAAATTGGCTTACACAGAGGTTTCACCCACCTAGTCACCAGTCTATACCCTATTCCACAGTTGTTGGCATTTAGGCTGACATGGCACCAGCACAGAGTTCTGATTCAGTATTTTCATTTCAGGGTAGACATACAATGCTGCTTGTTATTCATTTGGTTCATCTGGAAATATTTCCAGGATTCTGCTGCATGGAACTGAAGAATATTACTTTCAACACATAACCAGGGTTGCGAACAATCAGATGCTTCCTTTGGTTGCAGGCGTAAAGGCATTTACTCCGCTAGCTGCTTTCATATGGTCTTTTTGATAGTGTTCAGGCTTTGGATCATTGAGGTAATCTTGTGTAGTTGTGGTTCAGAGGATCTGAAGTTGGTACCTTGGTTGTACTGGCTTCTGTGGTTTCAGTGTCTCTTCCCATTTGTTCGAGTTGGTGTTAGTATTCTAGAACTTGGTGTTGGGTGCCTCTAACCTGTTGACTTGCTGCTCCGTGACTTTTCTTTCGAAGGCTTATCCATTGTTGGATATCAACTTGGTAATCCAACCAACAGTTGAAGGTTACTCACTGTTGTTAGTTTTATTAAACTTGTAGTAGGATTGTCCCATAGTTTCACTGATTTTGTTGAATGATGAGGGTATAGGTGGTACTTCTCAGACGTAAAGCAAACGATACACTGTTGTCAGTTACTCTGTTGATCTTCATCTTTGTAGATTATTAGATCTTGAAGTCCATCCTGGATATTCCTACTGAAATAGGACTTCCTCAATCACGCAGTCAGTTGTCTTCGAATGTGTCTCTTTTGCTGGCGTTTGCAGCTTATGAGTGCTGCAGTAAACATTGAGGTATTGGTCCAGACTTTGTTTAGAACAATTTGCCATGTTCACTCTCGCCTGGCTTTTTACCCAGTTTCTAGTTGATCGTTGATAGTGATGCAATGCAGTCCCACAAAATCCACCACTCGCTATAGAAAGGGATGACAAGAATACAACACGAGCATTAACCTACTGTGATGTGTTAACTTTCACAACACAATTACAAACAAAAATACAAACAAGAGGAGAAGGGGAAAGGAGTGGGTTTCAAAGTTCCCTGTCCCTCGTCGCTTGTTGTAGAGCTTTTCTAGCTCTGATAGTGAGTGAGATATCTTTTCACTCTATGTTTCTTCTGTTGTTACTGGGACTCTTAGATGAGTGAAGCCATCCTTTTTATCCAACACTTTGCTAGTGCATTTGTCATACCTTGAAGAGAATAGTCCAGAAATAGACTCTTTTGTTTCCGATTCCTCGTCTCCATTCCTTCGCTATAATCAGCATTAGGCCAAGGCTAATGACCATACGGTTCACCTTTTCTTGTGCACTGACATGCACAAGGATTCTTACATCAACATCCTCTAATCCCCAGGGGCAACATTAAAATGTATACTCCCACAGTAAAGAGTAACAATCAGGGCAGAGAAGAATTCTCATAACAGAGAAAACATACATGTACATTTCTCTGATATCAAGTACATGATAATCATACATAATAATTAATCATAATGATGATGCAAGGAGCTAGGTTTTTGGATTTCCTTAAGGAAATCCTTTTCCTTAAGGAAATCCTTTTCCTTAGGTTAATCCCTAAACTAAAACATACATTGTTTTCCCCCACTGCTTACAGCAGTATATGGATAGTGACCGCTGTGATATATTTTGCCATTTACTGCTATTATTCGGAGTGTATTTATTAGAATAACTTATGCCGCATGGTCCAGTTCTCTGAACATTGCAAGCAATTTATTCACATCAATTTTCGCTTCTGTTCCTACTACAGTGAGGTGATGCGGATTTTGAAGGCACATCCTATCCGAACATTCAGTTATATCAAGCGTTTACTTTCTTTGTTCTTGAATTTATATTCTTAAACATGGCATTTCCCTAACAATATTTTATGAAATGACTAGCTGACCCGGCCCGGCTTCGCCCAGGCCCTGGAGGGGATCTATCTATCTATCTATCAGTCTGTCTGTCTGCTTGTTTGTCTGTCTGTCTGGCTGACCCGGCCCGGCTTCACCCAGTCCCTGGTGGGGAGCATCTCATTTAATTCATATAAGTAGTCATATAAGCTCTCTCGTTCCCGACTATCTGTCTGTCTGTCTATCTGTCTGTCTGTCTGTCTGACCGGGCCCGGCTTCACCCAGTCCCTGGTGGGGAGCATCTCATTTAATTCATATACGTAGTCATATAAGCTCTCCCGTTCCCGACTATCTGTGTGTCTGTCTATCTGTCTGTCTGTCCCGGCCCGGCTTCACCCAGTCCCTGGTGGGGAGCATCTCATTTAATTCATATACGTAGTCATATAAGCTCTCCCGTTCCCGACTGTCTGTCTGTCTATCTGTCTGTCTGACCCGGCCCGGCTTCACCCAGTCCCTGGTGGGGAGCATGTCATCTAATTCATATAAGTAGTCAAATAAGCTTCCGTTCCCGACTATCTGTCTATTTATCTGACCCGGCGTGGTTTCGCCCAGCTCCTGGCGCACAGTAACTTTAAAGAATGTCCTTCCACACACCATTCAATGAAAACTGTAGAAAAAGATGGGTTACAATGTTATGCATTATGCATTATTTTTATGAAAACTTTGAAAATGCCTTAAAGATTATATCATTATTTATTATAACTCATATGCCTGAAAATAACTATAGACAAAGAGTTTAACAATAGTGCAAGTAAGTCCAACAATATGACTATAAAGTATATAGAAATGTTATTAAAAGTTATGCCCCTTGAAATAACTTTTCTAGAGTGAATTCCCCTGCTATATAGACATTATATAATGAAAATGGAAAAGTTAATGTTATTAAATAAGTAGAAGATTTTTCATTAAGAAATTATTATAGTCGGTTGCACAGGAATGAAAGGAAGACGTGTAGAAAATTTCATCTCAATCGGATGTACCGTTATCGAACGCATCCAATACATAAATACCCACAAACATACACTCTGTTTTATAGATATAGATTATATGTTCATCACTCATGCTGAGTGGTTACTAATCTGTTAACAAAAGGATTGTACTAAAATTTAGCACTATAGTTCCAAGTTACAGATTAAAATGTGGCAAAGCATTTTATCCCCTGACTAAGAGTCAGGAATATGCGTAATCATTTGTATGTCCCCGCATGGATAACAATTCGTTTGAAAATGTTCTTTAGAGTTCAATCTCTATAGTACATAGATTATTTGCAGATTTCTAAGCATAGATAGTGAGATATAGTTCACCATGCATAGAAGTTATTTTTCATAGGACTATGAAATTGGCAGAAACGAGTTTTCTTCTTTGAAGTATGAATCAGGAGTCTGTTCCTAAATTGAGAAGAGTTTCTGAATGTGTTTCTGACATGAGTTTCATACTATACAGTACACATAATATTTATAGGTTATAAGCATTGCTGATGAGATATAGGTTCACAATGCCTATAAAAGGTTTTAACATAGGGATTTGAAATTGTAACACATAGGAAAAATTACAGCATGGCACCCACATGGCGCTCAGTGGTAAAAATCTATCAGACTCCAGTTTACAAGAATTGTTGATTTATCATTCTAACTAATTCTTAATTAAACACAATGGTATATGTAATACATAAATACGTGAATACATATTAATAGTGTAGATTTAACGTACCATGGTTTGCAGAGAATGATATATTTTAAAGGCAAAATTGCCTTATCCCCGAAGGGAAAGGCCGACTTTCTTTTGTGCTCTCTTGAATAGAAATGGACGCTTTAGTGCCTTTGTTTTAAAACTAGCCGGTCTTGGCCAGGTGCGTGAACCAAAATAAGGCCAAAATTTAATTAATGTCAATTAAATTTGGATGTGCTACTTTTCCTTTCTCCTACATTATGTAAGATACTTAAACAGTAGTTGTAAGAGATTGTTATTTTTAAGGGAGTCAATGCTAGGAAAGGGTACGGACGTTTTAATATGCCACAAGGGGAAAGATGACGAAAGAGTCCGAAAGGCTGCCCAACAGGCGCAGAAGGCCCAGTGGATATCATGGGAAGCGGTAGTTCAGAGATCGCTTACCTGGAATGAGATATGGCGTATGGCACCACTGCGCTTAGGTTTCCTCGTCCGATCCCTCTACGACGTCTTGCCATCAGGTGCCAACTTGATCAAATGGGGGGGAAACCACCGACCCATTCAGTCCCCTCTGTACAAAGGTCCAAATGGTTCAGACAGCGGAACACGTACTGTCCACATGTAAGATCTCCCTGACCCAAGGCCGATTTACGTGGCAACACAACAAAGTCCTTACTGAGTTGGCTGCCATAGTGGATGTAGTCAGAGTGAAGGCGAACAAAGAGAGAACCAGACCGAGGCCGATGGAGATTTCCTTCATCCGAGCCGCGCGCAGCGAAGGCAGAATTGACGATTTGCCGCTTGCGACCATTTTGACAGTAGATCTAAAGATCCTCAGCATGTGGGTTAGGCATTGAACCGCTACGGCCTATGGAGTATTTACCTTTGTGGCTGCAGTTTACATTTCGCATTTTCTTCATGTTTCTGTGGTGCGCCTCCTGGATGGTTGCCTCCGTCTTCAGCACCTTTCCTGTGCTAGAGCAAACTGTGGTCTTACTCGAGTTTAGGTGTTTAGGCACGCACACACGTGTCTGTTCATGCATGTACGTGGATAAGCATCTAGAGCTTTCTGGTTATTTCTCGACGCCAGTGACTCGCCGCCGCCCCTTCTCCTGTTAGTTAAAACAGGTCCGTCACGTGAAGACCAGTAGTTGAACGTTTGCTGCAGAAGTGATGAATGCACCGAACCATTGGAGTGTTTATGCAAGGTTGGGTGCTCACCCCAACCCCGCCACCGGCTACATAACAGCAACATTTGGAATTCCACACTACTTTCTGAACTTAGCAGTCAGCATAAGATCACCATACAGTGGATACCATCCCACTGTGGGATACCCGGAAACGACAGGGCTGATCGATTGGCTAAGGAAGGAGCAGACGAATAAGAGCCTGATGTGCCTGTTACATACCACCAAAAGAAAAGAATGATCAAATCAGTCAGAAAGCCACCAAAACCTGCTCAAGACGACTACCACATAATGCAACGACAAGAACAAGTCATTATTCTGCGCCTCAGAACAGGACACGATATAT